>CAMZMU010000053.1:36062077-36270765 GCA_947311845.1 Poa pratensis
AACGTGGAACTGCACACACACAATCAAAGCTAATTTTGCCCCAACGAAACAGTGAGGTTGTCAATCTCACCGGCTTGCTGAAAACAAAGGATTAAACGTATGGTGTGGAAAACAGTAGTAATTGCAGAGAATGAAAAGGAACAATGTTTGCAGTTGGTTGTATTATCAGTGTAAAAGAATGGACCGGGTCCACAGTTCACTAGTGGTGTCTCTCCATAAAAGATAACTAACATGCTGGGTGAACAAATTACAGCTGGGCAATTGACAAAATATTGAGCGCATGACAATGCATATATATGACATGATGATTACTATGATATTCATGTGGGCATTACGACAAAATACATAGACCGTTATCCAACAGCGTCTATGACTAATAATCCACCTCCAGGTTGTCATCCGAGTTCCCCGTTGGTATTAAGTTGCAAGCAACGGATAATTGCATTAAGTAATGTGCGTAATGTAAACAAATGCATTAGACCTAACGGCACCCTTAAGCTAAGCATCGGTTATTTTATCCCTAGTGGCAACAGCACATCCACAATCTTAGAAGTTATTGTCACTCTCCAGATTACCGGAGGCATGAACCCACTATCTAGCATAAATACTCACTCTTGGAGTTACAAGCATCTACTTGGCCAAAGCATCTACTAGTAACGGAAAGCATGCAAGATCATAAATAACATATAAGATAGATTGATAATCAACTTGACATAGTATTCAATATTCATCGGATCCCAGCAAACACAACATGTAGCATTACAATAAGATGATCTTGATCATGATAGGCAGCTCACAAGATCTAAACATGATAGCATAAAGTGGAGAGACAACCATCTAGCTACTGCCATGGACCCGTAGTCCAAGGATGAACTACTCACGCATCACTCCGGAGGCAGGCATGGTGATGTAGAGCCCTCCGGTGATGATTCCCCTCTCCGGCAGGGTGCCGGGAAGAGCTTCTGAACCCTCCCGAGCTAGGGTTGACGGCGGCGGCGTCTCTGGAACTTTTCGTGGATAATGGCTCGGGTATTTAGGGTTTTCGCGTCGGAGGAATAAATAGGCGAAAGGGCGGGGCGCTGGAGCACGAGGGCCCACACCACCCCACGGCGCGGCAGGGGGGCGCGCGGCCCCATGGTGTGGCGCCTCGTGGTCCCCTCCGTTCTCCTTTGGACTCCGTGTACTGTTGGAAAAATAGGAGGTTGTCCAAGTTTCGTCCAATTCCGAGAATATTTCCAGACTAGCTTTTCTGGAATACAAAACAGCAGAAAACAGGAACTGGCACTGTGGCATCTTGTTAATAGGTTAGTCCCAGAAAATGCATAAAAATGCTATGAAGTGTATAAAAACTGTAACAATTGGTATAATATCAACATGGAACATCAGAAATTAAGATACGTTTGAGACGTATCAAGCATCCCCAAGCTTAGTTCTACTCGTCCTCGAGTAGGTAAAACGATAAAAACAAAATAATTTCTGAGGTGACATGCTACAATCATAATCTTGATCAAATAGTATTGTAAAGCACATGTTATGAATGAAGTGATCCAGGTCAATGGTCTATAGTTTGCTAGCAAGTAGATAATGAGCAAACAACTGAATCATATAAGCAAAAACTTTTCATGAATAGTACTTTCGAGACAAGCATCAAAGAGTTTTGCATAAGAGTTAACTCATAAAGCAATATATTCTAAGTAAAAGGTATTTAACCAACACAAAGGAAGATTTAAGTTCAGCAATTGCTTTCAACTTTCAACTTTCAACATTATATCTCATGGATATTTGTCAACACAAAGCAATATAATAGTGCAATATACAGCATATAAAAATTGTTGCACCAAAGTTGACACTAGTGTTTGCTTCTAAGATAGAAAGAAGTAGGAAAACTGACTCAACATAAAAGTAAAAGAAAGGCCCTTCGCAGAGGGAAGCAGGGATTAAATCATGTGCTAGAGCTTTTAAGTTTTTGAAATCATATAAGAGTAAAAATAAGTTTTGGAGGTGTTTGTTAATTGTCAACGAATCAGAAAATGGAAAGTACAATATGACCCCTGCCAACCAGACTTTTAAGAGCGGCTCCCATGAAGGACGTTATTTCTACCAGCAAGGCAGATCATCCCTCTTTCTCTTTTGTTTACACATGCAGATATTTCACTGTTTGTCATTGCTTGACTGATAAATCAGGGCAAAAATGTGAAGAGAATTAAGCGGTTAAAGTTGTAATTAATTGGGACTGGCACCCCATTTGCCAGCTCTTTTTGCAAAATTAATGGATAAGCGGATGTATATGCCGCTAGTCCGGTGGTAAAGTCTGTTTGACAGTTGACATAAAGACATCCACCCGTCCTCATGAGCTTGGTAAACATTGACACAAAATAGGAGTAATAATTTTGAATAGTTTAAAGGTAGCACATGAAAAATTTACTTGGAATGGCAAGGAAAACCACATATAGGTAGTTATGGTGGACACAAATGGCATGGATTTTGGCTCAAGGTTTTGGATGCACGAGAAGCATTCCCCTCAGTACAGAGTT
Source organism: Poa pratensis (assembly GCA_947311845.1). Classification (NCBI taxonomy): domain Eukaryota; kingdom Viridiplantae; phylum Streptophyta; class Magnoliopsida; order Poales; family Poaceae; genus Poa; species Poa pratensis. Next base: position 36,064,612 of record CAMZMU010000053.1, read on the forward strand.
TAGGCTAGCAAGGTTATTTGAAGCAAACACAGGATATCAACCGACACAGCAAGACTTATATGAAAACATATTGCAAGCATTATAAGACTCTACACTGTCTTCCTTGTTAACCAAACCCTTTTACTAGAAAATATCTAGACCTTAGAGATACCAATCATGCAAACCAAATTTCAACGAGCTTTACGGTAGTTCTTCATTAATAGGTTTTAACTACATGATACAAAAGCTTAAACATGAACTACTTGATAACTCAAAACAATTGACAAGTATCAAATTATCCAATACATGATCTACAAGAATATGTAAGCTTTTTCCATTATACCATCTACCACATGCAACATTTTCTGTTCCAACCAAACACCAATCAATTTATTTCAACATAAACTCTCCAAACAATTATAAGTGAAGCAAGAGAGTACTTTCTTTAAAAGAACTAACAGCTCTGAATAAGAGATGCATGCAAAACAGGAGCTAAAAGCATAGCAATAGCTAGATAAGAATACTCAACAAGTATAAGTGAAGAATAGGAGTATTCATATGAAAAAGCGGAGCGTGTCTCTCTCCCAATCAAGAATGCTAGGGTCCAATCAAGTTGACCATAAGAAAAATAAAATACTGAAAATAAAAGCACACAGACGCTCCAAGTAAAGCACATATGATGTGAAAGAATTAAAATATAGTTTCACTAGAGATGACCTGATAAGTTGCTGATGAAGAAGGGGATGCCTTGGGCATCCCCAAGCTTAGACGCTTGAGTCTTCTTGAAATATGCTGGGGTGATCCATGGGAGCATCCCCAAGCTTAAGCTCTTCACTCTTCTTGATCACATTATATCATCCTTCTCTCTTGACCCTTGAAAACTTCCGCCACACCAAACTCAAAGTAATTCTCATTAGAGGGTTAGTGCACAATCAAAAACTCACATGTTCTATAAGGACACAAACATGACCATTACTTTTAACATTAGCTACTGCCACTGATGTTATGTGAAGCTCTTCACCCTAAAAAAGAATTCCACTCAACACTAGTAAAAGAGAGAATGCGAAAAATAAAAGACAGAATCTGTCTAAACAGAACAGTCCAAAGACGAATTTTTCGAGGCACTTACGTTGCTCAGATCGAAAAACTTTAAACTAACGAAAGATGCGTACATATCTGAGGATCACGCACAAAAATTTGCAGATTTAAATAATTTTTCTGTGATTTTACAGAAGTAAAACGGTGAACAGCAGAAATCTGTTCCTGCGCAGAAATCCAAATCTAGCATCATCTTCCTATTAGAGGCAATACTTGGCACAACAATGCGATAAAATAAAGATACAAAGGAATTGTTACAGAAGTAAACAACTCCTTGACTAAAACTGAAAACAAAAGATAATGGGTTGCTCCCAAAAGCGCTTTTCTTTAACCTTTCAGCTAGGCAAAGATTTTAATGATGCTCTCATAATAATAAGAGTTGAAAAAAAAAGAGCATCAAGAAGAAATATAAAACATTTTAAATCTAACACCTTCACTATGCATAGGACCTTGTAACAAAATAAAGTTATTGAAGCACAAAGTGACTAGCATAGAAAGATGAAACAAGTACAATTTCAAAACTTTCAACATAAGAGAGAGATTTATTATTGAGAAATTTTAAACCATATTCCCTCTCTCATAATAACTTTCAGTAGCATCATGAAAAACTCAACAATATAACTATCACATAAAGCATGCTTTTCATGATCTACAAACACATAATTTTTATTAAGCTCAAAACAGTGGGGTCATTAAACCCACTTTTGACAATAGTAGTATAACAATATCATTAGGCAATATAGGACCATCATCAAGAGCATTATCATATAAGACATTAGGGAGCACATTTTACTTTCTGCAATTTCCTTTTCTACTTGAGTCAAGGAGCTTGTTACTTCAAATTTATCAAAAGGAGATATTTCAATAGAATCATGACATTCAACAATATAGCATTCTTCCTCCTTAGGTAGGCATGGAGGGTAATCATATAATGTAAGAGTTAAAGAGTTACTATCTTTAGGAGGTAGATCCTCCTTTTGTTCATCACTCTTCCTCTTTTTCATCCAATGAGCTTTCAGTTCCAGCAATTTCTCTCCCACAGGTTCCTGAAAGGTAGCAAGTTGTTCTGAGAATAAGTTTTCTCAAGAAATTCAGTGATATAAGGATTATCATTGTAATATTCAAGGCAATAACCAAGTATAGCATAATTCTCAGTTTACAAGGAGAATCATCATCTTGAATAAACCAGCAATTTCATAGGCACCCTTAAAAACAACAAATTCTTCAATTTGTTCAAGATTATCAAAGTCATAGTTTCCTTTAGCATAAGCAGCCAAGGTTTCATTATCATTATAATCACATTGGAAAGGAAGGTGTTTATGCCTTCTACAACATAATGGTTCATTAAAGCAGCAGGATTCATCATAGGTAAAGCACAAGTTTCTAGCAAAACAATTCAATTCATATATTTGTAACCCATAAGTGTTTCCCTTTTTGAGACAAGCTGACATGGTATGCATATCGGGTACCCTACCATGAGGTACCTGGTGCACGTAACGACTAATGCCCAATATCGAAGAGCCTACTCGAAGCCAAGACAAGAGGCCCAAGAAGATGGAGTACCCCAAGACTAGACATAGGCATAGTCGGTTTAGGCTTTCCTTATGTGTAAACTAGGTCGGTTACAAACTCCCGAGACCCAGCCTATTTAAAGGCTGGGAGGGGTACCGATCTGGGACCAAGCCATACACGAACCACCAAAGCTCTTGCGAGATCATCAACTCGCCGGAGCTCCCTGTAATCGCATAATCCACAATCAATACCAGACAAGCAGGAAGTAGGGTCTTTACCTCCACCCGAGGGGCCTGAACCTGGGTAAATCTTTGCCTCTGCTTGTCAGCCGACGAAACTACCAGTACTACCACGTTCTCTCCCCATAATCTCAACCCTAGGTCCTTAACCATGGGATTTGATGAGGGTACACCTCGTCAATTGGCGCCGTCTGTGGGAAAGAATAGTGCTGGACTCGCGGTTTCTTCGGTTCCATCGGAAAACGGCGACTCGCCGATCGGATCTACAAACGGCAACTCGCCGCTGCATCGACAAACCAGAACTCGCCGACTCAGGCGGCACACGGCAACTCGCCGGCTCACTCGACAAACGGCAACACGCCAGCTTCACCCCGCAAAAAGCACATCGGATCCTCTGATGGATTTCGAGCCACACTCGCCAGGATTCCAGGAGGCCTTCTCCGATCTCGAGTCAGGTTTGGGTTTAACCGTTGGTTCGTTCAATTTTTTCGTCAACAAGCTTGGTGTGCAGGACTTGACGGATCCACGCCAACTCGCGACTTCGCACCCGAGGCTCCATCGGCGCGGCTCCTTCGACTGCGGATCTTTCCATGCGTCCATACCATCATCGACCCTCCAAGCTTGTTCGTCTGCAACAACCATGTCCACACGAGAGATGCGCGAGCTCATTGAAGAGCTCCAGGGCGAGGAGGCCGAATCAGCATACCGCACAAACGATCCCGAGCTGGATCTCCCACTCGAGGATAGTTTCGACTGCGGGATCTCCCTCAGCGACTTCGACGACCTCGAAACTCATATCGACAACCACGTCGACTCCGAGATCTGCGCCAACAACAACCTCGACTTCGAGACTCATAACAACCTCGCCGACGCCGAGATGGCATAGGCGACGAAGACGTCGACTGCGAGATCCGTCCAGACGAACCACTCGATGAACATACAGGCTCAGACATGAGCCTCGATGAAGATGTCGAGTCCATGACGGGACTCGAAAGTACATACATACCCCGGGTCATACCCCAACAGGTCTATGTGCCATCGCCGCAGAAACATCAGAAACTGCGGCCAGCCGCAGGCCTACAGAATTCCCGTGCACAGTCACTATGCCGGACGGAGCCACAACCCTCACAATCACTGCTGAGATGGCAGCAAAAGCAGATAAAGTTATCAAGGAGTGCACAATGATGCCAGCAGACGCAACACAAGAAGAGATGTTGACCTTCCAGTACTTCAACTGGCAGGAGTCACTTCGACTGAAGCAGATAGAGCACACTCGAAGAACGCAAAAAGCAAGCTAGCTTGTCGAGTGTGCGCAGAAGACAGCTCTCCCTGAGCTCCACCGGGCGAGCAGACACAGGACCAGATCAAGGTTGTCACACCTCTCGCCAGGCGAGAAGGCGGCACTCACCCGCAACTTAGGCAACTCCTTCATGACATACGACGAGGAAGGACTGCCGGTGCCCAAAACAGCAGCAGGTGCTCTCTACACCGCTGCAGCATACCTGGAGGCAATCAAGCCCCCAGCGATGACCCCAACGCAAAACTACACCGCCAACAGATCAAATCACTCGCCTTAGCTGCAAAGGCCATACGCCAAGTTCCAAGAACTCCAGGTGGGAGTCGAGACCGTGCCCTAGTCGACGCACCTCGGGAAGAGCATAATCACAGTGGTCGTCGCCACCACTCGAAGGAAAGAAGCGGCTCGCGAAGGCGCAGGTCCAGGAGCAGATCACGCAGATCTTACAGTAGCGACTCATACTCTGATCGAGAGCCTGAGCCACATGGAGCTCTGTGCTTCACTCGACGCGTCCGCGAGACACGGATGCCCAAAGGATTCAAACTCACATCCGAACAGCCCAAGTACACGGGTCGACAGAACCTTCCGGGTGGCTGGAAGATTACAGGCTGGCAGTTGCGTGCCAGCGGGCACCAACACTACAGCCATGCAGTACATACGACTCATGCTCGAAGGCACAGCTCGCGACTGGCTCAAGGCCCTACCTCCATCAACATACGACTCGTGGGATCACTTCCGCAGGGATTTCGTCAAAAACTTCGAGCCTCTATGTGAGCGCCCGAAAACATTCGAGGAGCTGCGGGCCTGCGTTCAGCGTTCAGACGAAACGTTGAGGTCATACATCAGACGATGGACTGAGATACGTAACTCAGTTGGAGTGGTTTCAGAAGATATGGCCATGGATGCTTTCGTCATGGGCCTCGCCAGGCGAGACTTCAAAGAAGCACTTGGCCGCCAAAAGCCAAAATCTGTAGCCCACCTCTTGCAGATCGCGACTGAGTGGGCAGATGGAGAATATGGCACGCACCACACGCGGGTCCTCACCCCGTGACAAACATGAGAATAGCAGTCGAAGCCATAGAGACTCGTACAGAGACGACCGAAGGCGCAAACGTTCAAAACGTCATTACGACGATGACAGACCCGAATTCATGGCGGCTGGGTTCTCCACACCCCGCAATGATCAGGACAGAAGCGACCGACGGTCGGAAGATCGGCGAGACAGTCGAGATGATCGGCGAGACAGTCGAGATGATCGTCGAGACGCCAACGCAGTGATAGCTACAAGAGGAAGGATTGGCGCAAGTCACGGGCACAATCTGAGCGATCATTCGAAGAAAAGATGGACGCTGATTGCAGATTCCACCTGTACAAGGGGGACGATGGAAAACTGCGATCCAACCACTCGATGAGAAACTGCAGGGAGTTCGACCAAATGGCGACTGATTACGTAAATCGCAGAAAGGCAGCAGCCGCACAAGCACCTGCACCCGTGCCTCAGCCAAACAACGTGCCTGTTCTGATGGCACCACCTCCACCACCACAGCCTGCCCCAGGCGGAAATCTCGCGGGTGCCATACAGCCCGTGCCCGGGTGGACGAACCACAGTACCCTCCGCCCCAAGGGCAGATGTACATGATACAGAAAGGTCGACCTTCCAACAGGGAGCAAAAACTTCGCACTCGACAGTAAACATGGCGGTCATGTCACCTCCTGCGGTAACAGAATACTTGAAGGGAGCCGAAACTACAATAAGCTTCAGCAAAGAGGACCACCCTCCATCGGTTGTTCGACCAGGGCACTCTGCTCTGGTACTCGACGCGCAAATTGGAGGCTACGCCATGTCCAAGGTCTTCATGGATGGTGGGAGCGGCATAAACATCATCTTCGCAGATACGCTCCGCAAAATGAACAGGTCAGTCGAAAACCTGCCAAGATCTCAAATACCTTCCACGGTATCGTTCCAGGGAAAGCAATAAGCCCAGAGGCACCATACAACTCGACGTAACGTTCGGGGACAAGCACCACTTCAGGACATCGATTGAGTTCGAAGTGGTCGACTGGAAGTCACAATACCATGCTATACTTGGACGCCCGACGTTCGCTCGATTCATGGCGGTGCCACATTATGCATACCTCCAGCTGAAGATGCCTGGACCAAAAGGAGTAATCACAGTCAAGGGAACTTCCAAAAGTCTGACTCTTGCGACCGAGAATTCAGCAAAATCTCTGAGATGTTTGGCATGGAAGCAACACTCGCTGATCTAGCGGTCTCCAACGATCGAACACTTATGCCAGAGCACAAAAAGGTGGCAGTCGACAGAGCATTCAGTGCCACCAATGACACAAGATCGCATCAGGTGCACCCGACTGACCCGACCAAGACAGTCAATGTCTCGTCGAGTCTGCCTATCGCATAGGAAAGCGCGCTCGTCGAATTCCTCCGTGAGAACTGGGATATATTTGCATGGTGTCCAGCAGACATGCCAGGTATTCCCAGGGAATTCGCCGAGCACTCTCTCCAGCTACTTCCAGGTGCTAAACCAGTCAAACAAACAATGCGCCGCATATCCGGCCCAAAAAGAACTGCAGTCGAAGCCGAAGTCGACAGGCTACTCGCAGCAGGATTCATCAGAGAGATCAAGAAATCACAATGGGTGGCCAACCCCGTACTTGTAGAAAGAAGCATACAGACATCCTGCGGATGTGTAGATTTTACAGCACTCAATAAGTGCTGTCCAAAGGATCACTTTCCACTACCTCGAATCGACCAGATCGTCGACTCCACCGCCGGGTGCGCTCGCTTGTCCTTCCTGGATGCTTACTCGGGTTACCACCAGATAAGGATGAAGGAAGAGGATGAAGAAAAACGGCGTTCATAACCCCACTCGGGGTCTACTGCTACACCACAATGCCTTTCGGGCTCAAAACGCAGGCGCAACCTATCAGCGCATGATGCAAGATTGCCTCAAGAAGCAGATTGGGCGAAACGTCCAGTCTATGTAGATGACATCGTCATCACCACAAGAGAAGAAACACGCTACTCGATGACTTGCGGAGACATTCGCAAACCTCAAACGCTTCCACATCAAGCTCAACCCGAAGAAGTGCACGTTCGGTGCCAGCCGGGCAACTCCTCGGGTATCTAGTCTCAGCTCGAGGAATCGAGGCGGACCCGGAGAAAATACAGGCCATCTTGACGATGCAAAGGCCTTCAAAGCTCCACGACGTGCAAAAGTTGGCGGGTAGAGTAGCAGCACTCAGTCGATTCATCAGCAAGCTAGGCGAAAAAGCACTCCCGTTCTATCGACTGATGAAGAAGCAGATAAGTTCGAGTGGACGCCAGAAGCCGAAGCAGCCTTCACGGACCTCAAGCGAGTCCTCACAAGCCCTCCAATCCTCGTAGCACCAAGGGAACGCGAGCCACTATACCTATATGTCTCTGCAACTAATAGGGTGGTGAGCACTGTTCTGTGGTCGAACGCAGGAGGAGGGACACGCCCAAAGCATACAACGTCCAGTCTATTACTTGAGTGAAGTGCTCTCCACATCAAAGCAGCGGTACCCGCACTATCAGAAGCTGGCATACGCCGTGTTCATGTCCTCAAGGAAGCTGACGCATTACTTCTCCGAGCACCCGATCACTGTAATCAGCACTTCAGGGATCGGGGACATCCTCACAAACCCCAATGCAACTGGGCGAGTAGCAAAATGGCTCATCGAGCTAGCACCAAGAGACATCAAGTATGATTACCCGAAGGCCATCAAAGCACAAGTTTTACCCGACTTCCACACCGAGTGGATTGAAGCTCAGCTCCCAGGAGCACCAGATGTGTCCAATTCCTGGACCATGTACTTTGATGGCTCGAAGAAAAACGAAGGCGCAGGTGTCATCCTCATATCACCAAAAGGCGACAAGCTCCGCTATATCCTGCAAATGGGATTCGAGTTCCCATCCAATAACGAAGCAGAATACGAGGCTCTGATCCATGGCATGAGGATGGCTAAAGCACTCGGGTGCACTCGACTGATGATCTACTCAATCTTTGGTGGTGCAGCAAACAATGAAGGCTTGTGACGCAATCGCAGATAACATGATCGCCTACCGCGACCTGTACAACATCATGGAGGGCATGTGCCTGGTTGACGGGAGAGTATTTGAGGATGATGATGATGGTGATGATGAGTACTTCCCCGGCAACGGCGCCAGAAAACAGCTTGATGGCTACGTGTTGGTGAACCCCAAGAGGAAGGTTATGATGTAGACAACAGTAAGTTTTCCTTGAATAATCTACCCAAGGTTTAATCGGACCAGTAGGACTTGACGATCAATTGGAAGGTGTTGATGTTGACTCCCCCTGGCGCTAGGGAGCTTGCACCAACGTGGAATCTGCACAGACACAAACCAGAACTTTGCCCAACACGAAACAGAGAGGTTGTCAATCTCTCCGGTCTTACAGAAACAAAGAGTTAAACGTATGGTGTGGAAAACAGCAGGAAAAACAGCAAGTAACAGGAAACAGATGATTGCAGCAGGTTGTGTAAACAGTATGAGGAAATTGGACCAGGGTCCACAGTTCACTAGTGGTGTCTCTCTCAGAACAGATAACTAGCATGTTGGGTAAACAAATTACAGCTGGGCAATTGACAAATAGAGAGGGCATAACAATGCAATACATGCCAAGATGTCTACTATGAAATCTAGTTGGGCATTACAACAAAGTACATAGACCGTTATTCCCAACCGCATCTATGCCGAAATAATCCACCTTCAAGGCAGCATCCGCATCCCCTTCGGTATTAAGTTGCTAACAACAGATTATTGCATGAAGTAAAGTGTGTAATGTAATCAATACAAGTGCCCTTGGACACTGCACCAATGTTTTATCCCTAGTAGCAACAGCACATCTACCATCTTAGACCTTTCTGTCACTGATCCAGATATCTAGAGACTGAACCCACTATCGAGCATAAATACCCCTCTTGGAGTCACAAGCATCTACTTGGCCAAAGTATCTACTAGCAACGGAGAGCATGCAAGATCAAGAGCACATAGATAAACAACTTGAATAAACATGGTATCAATATTCATCGGATCCCAGCAAACACAACATCTAGCATTACAATAAGATGATCTTGATCATGTTAGGCAGCTCACAAGATCTAAACATGGAGGCACAAGGTAGAGAGACAACCATCTAGCTACTGCTATGGACCCGTAGTCCAGGGGTGGACTACTCACGCATCACTCCGGAGGCAGGCATGGTGATGTAGAGCCCTCCGGTGATGATCTCCCCTCCGCAGGGTGCCGGGAAGAGCTTCAGAACTCCTCCGATCTGAGATTGACGATGACGGCCGCGACGGAACTTTTCGTGGAATATGATCGACCGTAATAGGGTTTTCGCGTCGCGGAGAATATATAGGCGAAGAGGCGGCGTCGGTGGCCGAGGGGGGCCACCACGCCATAGGGGGCGCGGGCCCACCCTGGGCCGCGCCTAGTGTGGCGTGGCCCCCTGGTGGGTCTGCTCCGACTCCCCTTTGGACTCCGTGATCTCCTCGTGATATTATTGACGATGTCTTTTGTTTCGTCCAATTCCGAGAATATTTCCTTAATAGATTTTCTGAAACCAAAAACAGCAGAAAACAGGGAACTGGCACTGTGGCATCTTGTTAATAGGTTAGTCCCAGAAAATGCATAAAAATGATATAAAGTATAACCAAAACATGTAGCAATCGATATAATAACAGCATGAAACATCAAAAATTATAGATACGTTTGAGACGTATCAAGCATCCCCAAGCTTAGTTCCTGCTTGTCCTCGAGTAGGTAAACGATAAAAACAGATAATTTTTGAAGTGACATGCTACCAACACAATCTTTGATCAAATAACAATGTAATGCACATGATCTGAATGAAGTGATCCAAGCCAATGGTCTATAGTTTGCAAGCAAGTAAATAAAGAGTAAACATAAGTGATCACACAAGTGCAAACTTTCATGAATAATACTATAAAACATTTAGAGATATAATGGTCTAACATAATAGTTAGCTCACAGCAGCAATAATTCTCAACATGAAAGTGTTTGTATCAACACAAAGGAAGATAATAGCTTCAGCTTTTGCTTCAAACTTTCAACATGTATATCATATAGATAATGTCAATGCAAAGAATATGATCAACCAAACACAAAGTTATGTAAAAACTGTTATACTGGAGTTGACAATGATGTTTGCTTAAGCAGACAGAAAGAAGTGGAAAACTGACTCAACATAAAAGTAAAAGAATGGCCCTTCGCAGAGGGAAGCAGGGATTAACATCATGTGCTAGAGCTGTAGTTCTCGAAGGCATATAGAGAGCATAAAATATTGTTTTGTAAGGTAATGGTGTATACAGGTGTCAACAAATCAAATAGCAGGTACTTGTCATCTTCCATGGCTAACTAACTTTTAGTGCGGTTCCGAGAGTTTTTAGGACTGCACTTGTAACAAGCACTTATTGGTGACACTCCTCCCAACCATTTACTCTCCACAAACCATGGCTAACCGAATCCTCGGGTGCCCACCAACATTCACCATGGAGGAGTGTCATTTATTTATTTATTTATAGGGTGGACTAACCAGCTCTTTAATGCAAAATAAAAGGTGGAGAAGCAGATGAAGCTGCCAATCCTTGTAAATTAATTAGCATGGAAGATGACAAATCTCACTACTACGTCCTTATGAGCTTTTCAAGTAGTGACACAAAAAGGAAATGTAACAGTTTTGAGTAGTTAGTAGATAGCACATGAAGAAATTTACTTGGAATGGTGAAAACACCACATAATAGGTAGGTATGGTGGACACAGGTGGCATGGATTTGGCTCAAGGTTTTGGATGTACAAGAAGCATTCCCTCTTAGTACAGAGTTTAGGCTAGCAAGGTTATTATAAGCAAACATCATTATCAACTGGAATAGCAAGAGTGTACATAAAACACAAGGTTTGACGAACCATAGACTCCCACTGTCTTCCTTGTTAACACATAGCCTTCATCCAAAAATTATCTAGACTACTATGGACTCCTATCATGCAACAGATTATTATAGCAGAAAAATCCTTATAGTAGTTCTTCATTAATAGCCATTGCTTACATGATGCACAAGCTTAAACATTAATTACTTGACAGCTCAAAACAATTGGCAAGCATCAAATTACTCAAGACAACGATCTAAAAAGATTCATGTAAACATTTTATACCACTACCACATGCATAGCATTTTTCTGGTCCAACCAAACACCAATCAACTTATTTGACAACTCTCCAAACAGATATAAGTGAAGCAAGAGAGTACTTTCTTCAAAAGAAACTGAAAGCTCTAACAAGAGATGTATGAAAAACTGAGAGCTAACAGCAATAACAGCAACTAGACAGGAATACTCAACAAGTATAAGTGAAGCACAAGAGTATTCTAATGAAAAAGTGGAGCGTGTCTCTCTCCCAAACATGAATAATAGGATCCAACAAGTATAGCACAACAAACAAAACAAAACAAACTGAAAACAAAAAACACACTGACGCTCCAAGGAAGAGTACACTAGTATGAAGCAATAAAAATATAGCACCATTAGAGATGACCTGATAATTTGTAGATGAAGAAGGGGATGCCTTGGGCATCCCCAAGCTTAGATGCTTGAGTCTTCTTGAAATATGCTGGGGAGGTAAGCCTCCCCAAGCTTAAGCTCTTCACTCTTCTTGATCATGTAGTATCATTCTCCTCTATCAACACTTGAAAACTTTCTTCACACCAAAACTTAACAGCTTTCTCGTTAGCAGGTTAGTGCACTAAAAGATAATACTTCAAAGTTCTAGCAAAGACAAAACTCACAAGCCAACTATTTTAAACATTATCCACTGTTACTAGGCTCAAGTAGGCACTTTTACACGAAAAGAAACCACTTAAAAACTTGTAAAAGAGAGAATGCAAAATATTGGTCATAGATCTATGACCTTTTATTGTGACGCTCAAAATATTGGTCATAGATCTATGACCATTTTGAACCAGTTGGTCATACGCTGTTTTTGAGGGTGTAAACAACACAAATTTATGACCAATTTTGTCAGAAAGGTCATGGTCTCCTAACATGAATTGGTCATAATCCAGACAGCCCTGGCCTATGACCTTTTTTCAAGACGACTACGACCAATTTAAATGGTCATTCACATTAGTGGATAGCCAACTCAGCAATCTCGCCTACGTGTTAGTGCTTAGGTGTCATTTTCGCTTACGTGTCACTCTGACTGGACAGCCAACTCAGCGGTCTCGCCTACGTGTCAGTGTTTAGGTGTCATTTTTGCCTACGTGTCACTCTTACATGTAGGACCCACTGTCAGGAGTAGCACACACAATGACCGGTGGGACCCGCCCAGCCCAACTGACATGTGGGACCCGCCATGTGGGACCCACCGTGTGACCTGTGGGACCCGCCATGTGGGACCCACCGTGTGATCCGTGGGACCCACCCAGCCCAACCGACATGTGGGACCCGCCACGTGGGACCTGTGGGACCCACCGTGTGACCTGTGGGACCCACCATGTGGGACCCACCGTGTGATCCGTGGGACCCACCCAGCCCAACCGACATGTGGGACCCGCCACGTGGGACCTGTGGGACCCACCGTGTGATCCGTGGGACCCGCCATGTGGGACCCGCCCTGCTGCCATGTGGGACCCACGCACAAGCCAATGAATAAATGGAACAAAATGAGGAGATGGGGACTCGAACCCACAACCTCCCTCTCCTCCCAGGAGCACATGACCACCAGGCCACTTACACGTTCGTGTCAAACATGTGCTCTGGCCCTCTTTATACAATGCACCGAATCGCTGGGCCTGGGCCTTAGTGGGCGAGGCCACTTTTTTTTTTTGCTTTTGCCCTATGCCGAGTCGGCTGTTCCGAGTGGGCCGACCGGCCTGGTTCGGCTGCGCTGCTGGGCTAGGCCGGGTTGGCTCGGCTGATACCTTTTTTTTTTGTTCTTTTCATTTATTCTTTTTAGTTTTCTTTAATAACTTTTGATTTTGAACTCCAATTTTTACCAAATAAATTTTGAATTTTTTTAATGATGTACTCTGTCATTGTATACTATTACAGACTGTTTTTATTCAAAATAAAATACGAAATACCCCTAAGCTTATATATTGCTTTATAGGGTTTTGAAGAATTTGAATTAAATTTTTGATTATTCTTTTAAATTCAAATACAAGATAAAAGAATACAGGATTTCAAAATTATGCCATGGTTAAATGTAAACATCCACTTATAAATTTTGGGGATTAAAATTATTCCATGATTTGTTTTGAATTTCGTATGCCGATTTGAAAATACGGTCAAAACGACGGACATGACCGTTCGTAGCTAGGGTTTGAATCTTGTGAAACTTTTGTTGTATCTCTGATGAAATAGGTACTTGTGTACCTAAATATGATTTTTTCAATAAATCGTGAGAAAACTACGAGGCACCTGTAGTTCAAATTTGACCCCGTTCCAGCTGAATCGACATGAATTTGTCTTTTTTACGAGAGGTAGATGGAAACGGTTTGACACGCGACCATTTGGTTATTTGTAAAAACAATGTCGTCTAGTATTTTCAAATAATGTAGCGCTCCTATTTTACGACATATTTTTGGTAGTTGCTTCACAAAATAACCCATTTTTGGCACTCGGAAAATGAAAAATGATTTTTTTGTTCAATGAAAATGAAAACTTTCTTCGGCAACATTGTTCGTGGTTCCAAGATGCACGTTTGTGTAGAATATGGGAACATTTGAACAAACTATGCCATGAATGTGGCGATAACATTGGTCATTTGGCCCTAAAGCCATGAATCTTCATAGATGATACCTCATTTCTGAGAACACTTTCTTAAGAAAATTGCCGTATTCCAACTTTATGATTTTGATGGATACTAGGACACATATAATGACACCACGTGAAGGTTTTCTATTTATTTGATTTTTTTTGAATTTCGTATGCCGATTTGAAAATACGGTCAACTCGGGGGACATGACCGTTCGTAGCTAGGGTTTGAATCTTGCGAAACTTTTGTTGTATCTCTGATGAAATAGGTACTTGTGTACCTAAATATGATTTTTTCAAAAAATCATGAGAAAACTACGAGGCACCTGTAGTTCAAATTTGACCCCGTTCCAGCTGAATCGACATGAATTTGTCTTTTTTACGAGTGGTTGATGGAAACGGTTTGACACGCGACCATTTGGTTATTTGTAAAAACAATGTGGTCTAGTATTTTCAAATAATGTAGCGCTCCTATTTTACGACATATTTTTGGTAGTTGCTTCACAAAATAACCCATTTTTGGCACTCAGAAAATGAAAAATGATTTTTTTGTTCAATGAAAATGAAAACTTTCTTCGGCAACATTGTTCGTGGTTCCAAGATGCACGTTTGTGTAGAATATGGGAACATTTGAACAAACTATGCCATAAATGTGGCAATAACATTGGTCATTTGGCCCTAAAGCCATGAATCTTCATAGATGATACCTCATTTCTGAGAACACTTTCTTAAGAAAATTGTCGTATTCCAACTTTATGATTTTTGATGGATACTAGGACACATATAATGACACACACGTGAAGGTTTTCCATTTATTTGATTTTTTGAATTTCGTATGCCGGTTTGAAAATACGGTCAACTCGGGGGACATGACCGTTCGTAGCTAGGGTTTGAATCTTGCGAAACTTTTGTTGTATCTCTGATGAAATAGGTACTTGTGTACCTAAATATGATTTTTGCAAAAAATCATGAGAAAACTACGAGGCACCTGTAGTTCAAATTTGACCCCGTTCCAGCTGAATCGGCGTGAATTTGTCTTTTTTACGAGAGGTAGATGGAAACTGTTTGACACGCAACCATTTGGTTATTTGTAAATCCAATGTGGTCTAGTATTTTCAAATAATGTAGCGCTCCTATTTTACGACATATTTTGGTAGTTGCTTCACAAAATAACCCATTTTTCGCATTCGGAAATAGAAAAATGATTTTTTCGTGAAAGGAAAATGAAAAGTTTCTTCGGCAACATTGTTCACGGTTCCAAGATACACGTCTGTGCCCAATACGGGCATATTTAAGCAAACTATACCATGAATGTGGACATAACATTCGTCATTTGGCCCTAAAGCCATGAATCTTCATAGATGATACCTCATTTCTAAGAACACTTTCTTAAGAAAATTGCCGTATTCCAAGTTTATGATTTTTTATGGATAATAGGACACATATAATGACACCACGCGAAGGTTTTCCATTTATTTTATTTTTTTGAATTTTATATGACGGTTTAAAAATACGGTCAAACGGGTCAAAATACTGTCAAAACTTTGAAATCCAACCATTTGATTATTTGTACATAAAATATGGTCTAATATGTTTGAAAGATGGACTTGTGCCAGTTTACGACAAAATTGTGATAGTTACTTAATAAAAACTCCATTATTTAAACTAAGAAATGAAAATAACGTGGAGCCAATCAGATGCCAGAAAGCAGGCTCCCACGGATTGTCTATCAGACCATCCACACGACAACCGACAGAACGATCCAGACCGTCTGTACCCTATCTGAAACGTGAGAGGAGAGACGCGAGAGGATCCAGATATTTTGGACGCAGCTGTCACGCACCACCGCCCACCTCTCCACCTACCACCTTCTCTGCCTCCCATCTCTCCACCTACCACCTCCTCTGGCTCCAGATCCAGATCGCCACCTCGCGCCTCCCACCTCGATCCAGATCACCACCACCGCGACCTCCGCCCCACCGCACCACCTCCACCGCCACCACCTCCTTCCCCAGCTCCGTGCCCTCACGCGTCAGATCAACCACACCTGCATCAGCCTCGTCTTCGACAACGACGAGGCGGGGCCCGGCGACGAGGCGGCGGCGGTGGCGCTCTCCTTCGACAACGACTCGCTGCCTCCCCTGCTCGCTTGGAGGTCATCCCCGCCGTCGGCATCTACTACGCCGTCACCAGGTGAAGCAGCGGCGGTGCCAAGACGGAGGCACGGAGCTGGCTCTAGGGTTCTCGTGGGATGCGCCGGGGGTCGTCTCCCCCCATCCCCACCAGTAGAGCCCTCCACACCATGCTTCCCGGATCCCTTTCTCCATCTTCTTCTTCCGTCATGTCACAACAAAGACGAAACGGATCTGACATTTTCTCTCTTGGTTGTTTGTCAGGTGCGGCTTCCTCGGATGAGGCCATTCCGCGAGAATTCGCTCGCAGACGTCGAGGCCGGGTCGACAAGGACGGCGGCGCTGGCTATGGTGGCACCTCGGGTATCCCTCGACCTCGAGCTAGACCCGCAAGCGGCCAGCCCCAAGCGCCGCACTGATCGGCTCCTTCCCCAGATCGGTAATCTCTCTCTATTTCTTCCCCAAGGCCATGGGGAAACTTGTTATAATCCTCTGTAATTGACTTGTGTGAATATGTCGGAGTACATTTTTGTCTTGCTGCTGTAATATGTAGTGCACTATTCAAAGCTGGTTTGCATGTAATTTAGTATTTATATGCAACTGTATCCACTCCTGTTGCCTACTTGCTTGATCTGACCCACACGGCCACACCTTTACAGTTTACTTAACCATAAATCATGAATATTCCTGGGAGGCTTGAACCCTAGATTACTTATCGCTATGTTATTATGTATTTGTATTATTGTTGTTCTATTACCCCATTCAGTCTTTAATTTGGTGGCTCGTTATATGAATTGATCGTTATGGTCATCCATCCTTTCCAGGACAATAGGGGAGAAGTGGAGCTGGAGCTGGCCATGAGGGAGTTGTGGCCGCCAAATCTGGACGGTCTGCCTGCGGCGAGCTCACTGTTCTGCAACCGTGGTGGTGTTGCTGTTTCGGCCTTGGCTACAAATGACCTAAATTGTTCTACTGAGCAATTGCATATTATACTATGGCTTACTCTTGCATTCTTTACAATTATTTGTAGCTTTGAATTATCATACTTTCAAAACTATTGTGTTTGTGAAAAATGCCTCTGTTCACTAGATTCTAAAGCTTTAACTCATGGATATTCAAATGTTCACTGAATGTTTATTTTGTCATGTGCCTACTTAAATGCTCAACTTTGATCAACTAGAGCTTATACTGATTAGTGGCTGCTCTGTACAATGAGGGAGGTACCGAGTTTCTAAACAATCATGTTAATACTGAGTTTTTAGCTCTCTGCAATGAAGCAGTTCCAGTAGTTCCATCAGTTCTTTAAATACAACTACTGGAACTCTTGCATCATAGGACTGCATCATGTTAATTTAATCTTGGCATCATGTTTATTTATCTATTGGCCAATTCATTGGCTGGGGTTAATATTGCATTCTAGAGTTTCTAGGAAACATGCCTAAACTATTTAAATAAAGACATCATTGTTTTGTCTGAAATCAGAACTGCATTATTTTCTCTAGTAGTGTTATCTCAAATTGTTCTAATCTGCCAAATCTTGATACTGCTAGGTGATATGCTAATGGTGATCAATGAGTGCTGCATGTCTGGGCATCGAAGGTCTATGAGCACGGCTGACCCAGCAACTCCGTCCTCTGTGCATTGTCTGACACAACGGTGCGTCCTCTCTCTGTTTTCCTGTATCGCCAAAGTTTTCGAAGTTCACAAGTTTCTAATTCAGATGGTGTGTTAGCTGCATCGTTTGTTAGTGGCATCTGTGATCTAGGATGGTTAATTGGTAGTCTTAATGTTAAAGAGTGCTTATTGTTCTTGTTATTTATAGATGATTTGCTGTCCCCATGTTGCAGTTTATATGTACTGATAGTCAAATACTATACACATATTGACAAATTATTCTGCTCGCACCTTTTTGTCAAAGCAAAGGTGTAATTTTGTCCCAGTTATGTTTTTTCTCACTGTTCTGTTTTGTTGTTGGCAGGTGTTACAAGGACTGAAATGGTGTTGTCTTTTCAGGAGTTTTCAGGAGCTCCCGCCTGAAGAATTTTGAAGAATTTGGAAGCCCCAGTAGCTAGTATTTTTATAGCTTGTAATTTTGTGTTGTTTTGGACGAATTTCATGTGTTTTCCTGTTCTGTATGAAATATTTGTAACAGTGTATGAAATATTGGATGAAATATTTGGATATTTATTATGCATGTGTTCTGAAAATACGTAAAAGTCAAGGTGGGCCCTTATCTATAAAATTGGGAATTCTGAGTTTCTGACCTATGACAAGTAGGACCAACGAGAGGTAGGACCAGCCTGACAAGTGGGACCAGTACCTAAATAGCAGGCCACATCCAAAGAAAATAGAAGGGCCGAATTGTTGGGCCTGGCCCATGTAGGCGTTCAAAATAGACAGGAAAAAGTATAAAATGGGCTGACTTATTGGGCCCGGCCCATTTAAACGGTCGAAACGGACCGGGCTGAATCTAATCTATGACCATTTCATTTGGTCACAAATTTGCCACGTCAGCTTTGCCACGTTGGATTTGACGTGGCGTGGCCAGATTGTCCGTGACCAAAAAATTGGTCATAAAATCTGTGACCTTTTGTTTTGGTCATAGAGTTCTATGACCAATCCCCAAAAAAGGTCATATTGGCTAGTTAGTGACGCTCATAACGTGACCAAGTGGTTTTGGTCACAAAAAGGTCACAAATTACAATATGTGACCATTCGGTGACCAATATTGAGGGTCATAGAGTAGCATATTTCTTGTAGTGGACCGTAATAGGGTTTTCGCGTCGCGGAGAATATATAGGCGAAGAGGCGGCGTCGGTGGCCGAGGGGGGCCACCACGCCATAGGGGGGCGCGGGCCCACCCTGGGCCGCGCCCTAGTGTGGCGTGGCCCCCTGGTGGGTCTACTCCGACTCCCCTTTGGACTCCGTGATCTTCTCGTGATATTATTGACGATGTCTTTTGTTTCGTCCAATTCCGAGAATATTTCCTTAATAGATTTTCTGAAACCAAAAACAGCAGAAAACAGGGAACTGTCACTGTGGCATCTTGTTAATAGGTTAGTCCCAGAAAATGCATAAAAATGATATAAAGTATAACCAAAACATGTAGCAATCGATATAATAACAGCATGAAACATCAAAAATTATAGATACGTTTGAGACGTATCAAGCATCCCCAAGCTTAGTTCCTGCTTGTCCTCGAGTAGGTAAACGATAAAAACAGATAATTTTTGAAGTGACATGCTACCAACACAATCTTTGATCAAATAACAATGTAATGCACATGATCTGAATGAAGTGATCCAAGCCAATGGTCTATAGTTTGCAAGCAAGTAAATAAAGAGTAAACATAAGTGATCACACAAGTGCAAACTTTCATGAATAATACTATAAAACATTTAGAGATATAATGGTCTAACATAATAGTTAGCTCACAGCAGCAATAATTCTCAACATGAAAGTGTTTGTATCAACACAAAGGAAGATAATAGCTTCAGCTTTTGCTTCAACTTTCAACATGTATATCATATAGATAATGTCAATGCAAAGAATATGATCAACCAAACACAAAGTTATGTAAAAACTGTTATACTGGAGTTGACAATGATGTTTGCTTAAGCAGACAGAAAGAAGTGGGAAAACTGACTCAACATAAAAGTAAAAGAATGGCCCTTCGCAGAGGGAAGCAGGGATTAACATCATGTGCTAGAGCTGTAGTTCCCGAAGGCATATAGAGATCATAAAATATTGTTTTGTAAGGTAATGGTGTATACAGGTGTCAACAAATCAAATAGCAGGTACTTGTCATCTTCCATGGCTAACTAACTTTTAGAGCGGTTCCGAGAGTTTTTAGGACTGCACTTGTAACAAGCACTTATTGGTGACACTCCTCCCAACCATTTACTCTCCACAAACCATGGCTAACCGAATCCTCGGGTGCCCACCAACATTCACCATGGAGGAGTGTCTATTTATTTATTTATAGGGTGGACTAACCAGCTCTTTAATGCAAAATAAAAGGTGGAGAAGCAGATGAAGCTGCCAATCCTTGTAAATTAATTAGCATGGAAGATGACAAATCTCACTACTACGTCCTTATGAGCTTTTCAAGTAGTGACACAAAAAGGAAATGTAACAGTTTTGAGTAGTTAGTAGATAGCACATGAAGAAATTTACTTGGAATGGTGAAAACACCACATAATAGGTAGGTATGGTGGACACAGGTGGCATGGATTTGGCTCAAGGTTTTGGATGTACAAGAAGCATTCCCTCTTAGTACAGAGTTTAGGCTAGCAAGGTTATTATAAGCAAACATCATTATCAACTGGAATAGCAAGAGTGTACATAAAACACAAGGTTTGACGAACCATAGACTCCCACTGTCTTCCTTGTTAACACATAGCCTTCATCCAAAAATTATCTAGACTACTATGGACTCCCTATCATGCAACAGATTATTATAGCAGAAAATCCTTATAGTAGTTCTTCATTAATAGCCATTGCTTACATGATGCACAAGCTTAAACATTAATTACTTGACAGCTCAAAACAATTGGCAAGCATCAAATTACTCAAGACAACGATCTAAAAAGATTCATGTAAACATTTTATACCACTACCACATGCATAGCATTTTTCTGGTCCAACCAAACACCAATCAACTTATTTGACAACTCTCCAAACAGATATAAGTGAAGCAAGAGAGTACTTTCTTCAAAAGAAACTGAAAGCTCTAACAAGAGATGTATGAAAAACTGAGAGCTAACAGCAATAACAGCAACTAGACAGGAATACTCAACAAGTATAAGTGAAGCACAAGAGTATTCTAATGAAAAAGTGGAGCGTGTCTCTCTCCCAAACATGAATAATAGGATCCAACAAGTATAGCACAGCAAACAAAACAAAACAAACTGAAAACAAAAACACACTGACGCTCCAAGGAAGAGTACACTAGTATGAAGCAATAAAAATATAGCACCATTAGAGATGACCTGATAATTTGTAGATGAAGAAGGGGATGCCTTGGGCATCCCCAAGCTTAGATGCTTGAGTCTTCTTGAAATATGCTGGGGAGGTAAGCCTCCCCAAGCTTAAGCTCTTCACTCTTCTTGATCATGTAGTATCATTCTCCTCTATCAACACTTGAAAACTTTCTTCACACCAAACCTTAACAGCTTTTCTCGTTAGCAGTTAGTGCACTAAAAGATAATACTTCAAAGTTCTAGCAAAGACAAAACTCACAAGCCAACTATTTTAAACATTATCCACTGTTACTAGGATCAAGTAGGCACTTTTACACGAAAAGAAACCACTTAAAAACTTGTAAAAGAGAGAATGCAAAATAAAAGACAGAATCTGTCAAACCAGAACAGTCTGTAATGACGAATTTTTTCGAGGCACTTACGATGCTCAGATGAAGAACTTTTGAAATAATGAAAGTTGCGTAACATCATCAGGAACATGCACAAAAAGTTTCAGCATTTTTCGATTTTTTCTGATTTTCTACTGAATTAAACGGTGACGAACAGCAATCTGTTCCAATGCAGTCCCGAAAATAAATACCAACTTTGCATTAGTAACTCTCCTTGGCACAACAAAACAGCAAATAAAAGATACAAAGGAGTTGCTACAGAGGTAAACAAACATCCTTGACTAATACTGAAAATAAAAAAATAATGGGTTGCCTCCCAAAAGCGCTTTCTTTAACGCCTTTTAGCTAGGCATAGTGATTTTTATGATGCTCACATAAAGATGAGAGTTGAAACGTAAAAGAGAGCATCAAGAAGCATATATAAAACATGTTTAAATCTAACACTCTTCCTATGCATAGGAGCCTTGTAAGAAAACAAGTAAATGAAGCACAAAGTGACTAGCATAGGAAGACAAAACAAGTGCAACTTCAAAAATTTCAACATAAAGAGAGGAGACTTAATATTATTGTGATATATGAAACTATGTCTCCCTCTCACATAATGACCAGTAGGTTTTAAAGAAACCATCATATAAAAGCAACACAAGAGAAAGCTCAAAACTTTCATCACAAAGAGAGGAAATCTAATAACATGAAGATTTCTATAACCATATTTTCCTCTCTCAAAATAATTTTCAGTGGCATCATGAATAGACTCAACAATATAGCTATCACATGAAGCATGCTTTTCATGATCTTCAAACACATAATTTTTATTAAGCTCAAAAACAGTGGAGTCATTAAACTCACTTTTGATAATAGTAGCAAGATTAATATCATCAGGCAATATAGGACCATCATCAAGAGAATTATCATAAATAACATTAGGGAGCACGTTTTTACTTTCTGCAATTTCCTTTTTTACTGAGTCAAGGAGGATGTTTACTTCAAATTTATCAAAAGGAGATATTTCAATAGAATCATGACATTCAAAAGTATAGCATTCTTCCTCCTCCAAGCTTGGGGACTAAAAATATCATTTTTATCAAAACCAGCTTCCCCAAGCTTAGAGCTTTCCATGGCATTAGCAATAATGGTGTTCAAAGAATGTATGCTAATAACATTGCTACTATCATGATTGTTATGCAAATAAAGTTCCATAGGCTTTTTAATTTTCTCTTCAAACACCTCATGTCCCAACTCAAGATAAATTTCATAAAGCTCTCTCATGTTGTTTTCAGCCATAGGACTAGTTTCAAGGAAAGTAACTAGTGATAGCAAGTAAAGAGCTAGACATAATAACTCAGCAAGAAACAAAACCGAAAATAAACTAAATGCAAGTAACTAATTTTTTGTATTTTTGAATATTGAAAGCAAACAAGATAAAATAAAATAAACTAAGCAAGACAAAAACAAAGTAAAGAGATTGGAACTGAGAGACTCCCCTTTCCAATAGCCTCCAAGTCCCCGGCAACGGCGCCAGAAAACAGCTGGTGCCTGGTTGACGGGAGAGTATTTGAGGATGGTGATGATGGTGATGATGAGTACTTCCCGCAACGGCGCCAGAAAATAGCTTGATGGCTACGTGTTGGTGAACCCCAAGAGGAAGGTTATGATGTAGACAGCAGTAAGTTTTCCCTTGAATAATCTACCCAAGGTTTAATCGGACCAGTAGGACTTGACGATCAATTGGAAGGTTGTTGATGTTGACTCCCCCTGGCGCTAGGGAGCTTGCACCAACGTGGAATCTGCACAGACACAAACCAGAACTTTGCCCAACACGAAACAGAGAGGTTGTCAATCTCTCCGGTCTTGCAGAAACAAAGAGTTAAACGTATGGTGTGGAAAACAGCAGGAAAAACAGCAAGTAACAGGAAACAGATGATTGCAGCAGGTTGTGTAAACAGTATGAGGAAATTGGACCAGGGTCCACAGTTCACTAGTGGTGTCTCTCTCAGAACAGATAACTAGCATGTTGGGTAAACAAATTACAGCTGGGCAATTGACAAATAGAGAGGGCATAACAATGCAATACATGCCAAGATGTCCACTATGAAATCTAGTTGGGCATTACAACAAAGTACATAGACCGTTATTCCAACCGCATCTATGCCTAAATAATCCACCTTCAAGGCAGCATCCGCATCCCATTCAGTATTAAGTTGCTAACAACAGATTATTGCATGAAGTAAAGTGTGTAATGTAATCAATACAAGTGCCCTTGGACACTGCACCAATGTTTTATCCCTAGTAGCAACAGCACATCTACCATCTTAGACCTTTCTGTCACTGATCCAGATATCTAGAGACTGAACCCACTATCGAGCATAAATACCCCCTCTTGGAGTCACAAGCATCTACTTGGCCAAAGCATCTACTAGCAACGGAGAGCATGCAAGATCAAGAGCACATAGATAAACAACTTGAATAAACATGGTATCAATATTCATCGGATCCCAGCAAACACAACATCTAGCATTACAATAAGATGATCTTGATCATGTTAGGCAGCTCACAAGATCTAAACATGGAGGCACAAGGTAGAGAGACAACCATCTAGCTACTGCTATGGACCCGTAGTCCAGGGGTGGACTACTCACGCATCACTCCGGAGGCAGGCATGGTGATGTAGAGCTCTCCGTGATGATCTCCCCTCCGGCAGGGTGCCGGGAAGAGCTTCAGAACTCCTCCGATCTGAGATTGACGATGACGGCCGCGACGGAACTTTTCGTGGAATATGATCGACCGTAATAGAGTTTTCGCGTCGCGGAGAATATATAGGCGAAGAGGCGGCGTCGGTGGCCGAGGGGGGCCACCACGCCATAGGGGGCGCGGGCCCACCCTGGGCCGCGCCCTAGTGTGGCGTGGCCCCCTGGTGGGTCTGCTCCGACTCCCCTTTGGACTCCGTGATCTCCTCGTGATATTATTGACGATGTCTTTTGTTTCGTTCAATTCCGAGAATATTTCCTTAATAGATTTTCTGAAACCAAAAACAGCAGAAAACAGGGAACTGGCACTGTGGCATCGTGTTAATAGGTTAGTCCCAGAAAATGCATAAAAATGATATAAAGTATAACCAAAACATGTAGCAATCGATATAATAACAGCATGGAACATCAAAAATTATAGATACGTTTGAGACGTGTCAGGCAGCTTCGAAGGCTGCGAGTTATGGCACATAGGGCGTGAAAGCAATGAAGAAGCAGATAAGTTAGCCAATATTGGTGCGACCAAAGCACCAGTGCCACCTGGTGTCTTCTTCGAGCGCATAGAGCACAGATCAATCAAAAAGAAGCGAGCAACTCCTGCACCAGCCGCACCAGCCAAGAGCAAAACACCTAGCACAGAGGACCCGCCAGTCGAGGTACTCCTCATCGAGCCAACTTGGACTCAACCCTTCCTCGCATACATACTCCGCGGCGAGGTACCCGAAGACTTCACAGAGTCAAGACGCGTCACTCGACGATCTAAAGCATACACTGTCATCAACGGTGAACTTTACAAACGCAGCATATCAGGTATGTTCCAGCGTTGCATAGCATTTGAAGATGGCCAAGCCATCCTTCGTGATATTCATGCAGGTATTGCGGGCATCACGCCAGCAGTCGATCACTCGTAGCCAAAGCCTTTCGCGCAGGCTTCTACTGGCCCACAGCACTCAAAGACGCGGAGGACATAGTCAAAAGGTGCATCGGCTGCCAAAAATTCGCCACAAAGCCGCACGCACCCGCATCAGCATTGAAGACAATACCATTGGCCTGGCCTTTCGCCCAGTGGGGGCTCGATATGGTTGGGCCACTCATAAAATCCTCCCATGGAGGGCATACTCACCTTTTGGTGGCGGTCGACAAGTTCACCAAGTGGATTGAAGCAGTACCCATCACAAGTTCGACTGCCACTACAGCAGTCAATTTCATAAAATCCATCATATACCGCTTTGGTGTGCCAAATAGCATCATCACTAACAACGGTACAAACTTCACGGCTGAGGAATTCAAATCCTTCTGCAAAGAGCAAGATATCACGCACCCGCAGTCAAATGGCCAAGTCGAAAAGGCCAATGGGCTTGTGACGAGTGGAATCAAGAAGCGCCTCCTGGTGCCACTCAAAAGGGCTGCGGGTGCTTGGGTAGAAGAGCTCCCGTCTGTGCTATGGAGCCTACGCACAACACCCAACGCCTCAACACAATTCACTCCATTCTTCATGGTCTACGGCGCAGAGGCAATCCTGCCATCCGACGTAAGGTTCAACGCACCAAGAGTCGAAGCATACAATGAAGACGATTCAGATGAAGCACTCGAAGATGCAGTCGACTTGCTTGAAGAAGCACGCAACACAGCGCTAGCACGAACAGCTGTCTACCAGCAAGATCTACGCAACTATCACAGCCGTCGACTGCGTACCAGGTCCTTCGAGGTGGGTGACTTGGTACTTCGACTGAAGCAGAAGAAGGTGCATAAACTTGCTTCTCCATGGGAAGGACCCTTCATCATCACCGAGGTCATAGGTGGTGGAGCATACAGACTGAAGCATGCGAAGACCGGCGAACTCTCCCACAATCCTTGGAACGTTGCGCAGCTGCGCCGTTTCTATGCTTAGATTGCTCAGTCGCATAATGTAATAGGCTCATATGTCGGATGGCTGCAGGTTTCAGACGCGCTCTTTTCCTTACCAGGGTACCTAAGGGGACTGGAAGGTTTTTAATGAGGCGGCCTGCAGCTTAACATTCATAAATGGAATATAGTCAATAAATTCCTCGTACTTCTCCTGCTTACTACTCGCATAGCTTATCAGCACAAAACTTAGCCACACCCGTATGCTCGGGGGCTGAGTTATCTCAAAACATAAAAGCTTTTGCTCTTCAAACACAATACTCCAGCCACACTCGAATACTCGGGGGCTGGATCGTAACACTAAACACAAAGAAAAAGTTGCTCAACCCCAATCAATCACTCGGGGGCTGAGCCTGCAGGCATAAGTTGAAGCTTCAGCTCTCATAAAATTCATAACCTCACTCGGGGGCTATGTAATTCATGATCTATGTAAACTGTTTTTCATAAACCCCACTCGATACACTCGGGGGCTGCATACATACAAGTGAACAAATATGTACTAAGTGGCAAATTTACACTCGGGGGCTGTTCCCTATACATAAATACCCTAATCTTCTGGTTCATCCTTTGCTGGAAGAACAGGGCCCATAAGTTGCGCTTGATAGCAATCAACCAATGTCCTCGCGTGATTAAATGTTTCGTCAAGGTTCGACTGGGACAAAGACGATCCAGGCACGGGTGGACGAAGCTGCAAATTTGGACGTTGACTTCGGAGATACGCCATGGTTGCGTTGGCACCGTCCACAAGCTTCTGGGTGATGAAGCCTCGAATGGAACCTGTTGACCGGAAGAGATCGAGTAACGCGTGGATTCCTTGAGGTTGTGGCCCAGTTGGAAAAACCATCTGGTTGATTCGACTGAAGGCCGACCTGCACAATTCAAGAAGCATAGTGCTCCGCCACACCCGATCTTGCAGAGTCGCAAGTATGCGCGCTCGGTGCTTGTCCAATCGAAAGTGCTGGCGGCCAGTCGTGGGTTCGTCAGTTGCCATGTTCAACTGCTCATCCACGCGAGCCTGCTCCGCCTGGAAATCTTGAACAAAGCCTGCAATAACACAGTTGGGTGAACAAAAAAGAACAGGCTGTGAACTCAAAAGATCAAGGCAGTCATGCTTACACTCGAGCTGTCTGTTCACGATCTCCATCTCGCCAAGCACATACTCCTCCCGTTGGGTGGGTAAAGCAGGCCTTGCCCTCATCCTTTCCAGCTCGCTTCGGGCACTCGCCAGTTCCTGCTCCTGTTTCGCAAGTCGAGCCTTCATATAACGTATTACCGCGGCATCGTTTGACGCTTGAGCTCGAGATCGAGAAGGGGTATGATGCCGCGACGAACTGGATGAAGTGGCGGCTGGTCGTTTCTGTTCCAAGCATCATTAAAGTTTCATGAGAAACTATTCACAAAGCTCAGACGAGCAACAACATACATCTTTACAAACAGAATCATAACGAGGAGCATAAATTCATACAAAGGTAGCAAAAGCACATGCATACTCGCATGGTCATAAGTTTAATTACAAGACATCGAAGGCGCGGCTGCCCTACTTCTCAGACATCGACTCTGACCTAGCCCTACTCGCACGAGCGGCGACTCTTCTGCCCGGCGCTCCATGGTGGCCATAAAAATTCCAGCCAACTTTGCGGCTGGCTCGTTCAAATGCTTTAGGGACACCAATTTCCCGCCAGGCTTACGAGGAAAAGCAGACAGAGCGGCTTCGAAGTCACCCTCTATCCCATGACCTAAAAGGAGTTTGAGGGTGGTCTCTGAGCCGCGTACCGTCAAAGCGCGAGCAAAATTCGTCATAGTCGAAGTTCCCGGGCCCAGGACGTCTGCGAAGCCATCCACAGTCGAAGGAGGTTCGCTGGAGGGGAACACATCCTTGAACACGGCGCCGAGCGTGCTCGTAGATTTGGCGAGTGCGTCCTTGGCTTGGGTAGAGACGACGTCCAGGTCGCCGATTGCGCGGTCAAGGGACAAATCGACACCGGTTGATCTACAGGTGTCGATGCCCCAATAGCTCCTTCAAAAAAGCAGAAGTAACAAAACATGTTACATACTATTCTGTGGCAAAAGAAGTAGGCAAAAAGTGAAAGGCTCGACTCACCGCCTACGTCTCGGGTGAGGCTCGCCAGGTCAGCATAATTCTTCTCGCGCAAAGCGGCGGAGTCCTTGGCATCATTCAAGGCCTTCTTCGACTCCTTGCGCTCCTTGGCGAGTGTCTCTTCTAACTCTTTAACCCGAGATTCAGCGTTTGCCTTGTCACCTGAGATAAGATGGGCAGATGTCATTCACAATCGACAAGGCAAAGACTTACAGAAACCCAAGATACTTACGGGTGAGCTGCTCCATAACAGCGCGCAGATTATCCCTCTCCTGTTCAACCTGGACAAATGCTTTGCCTGATTCCACCAGGTTGAGGTAGAAGGGCTGCACGCACACGAAACCAACATAAGCTATACACAAATAGGTCCAGAAGAAAGACTCGACAAAAAGACACTTACGTGTTCAATCCAAGGCGCGGGCTTGGCAGCAGAAGTTCCAATTTGCGGAGTTGATGTACTCGCAATATTGGCAGCCTCAATGGAACTGGTCGTGGCTATTGTTTTCACAACCTCAGCCGCAACAGGAGAGGCTTCAGGCTGATCTGGAGTCGAGGCTCTCACGGTTGGAGGAGTTGGAGGTCGCACAGTCTCGGCACTGCAAGTGACCGAAAGGCATACAACATAAGCAAAAGTACATAATCACAAAAAATATTACTAAGTGCAAAAAGGAGCACACCTGTGCTCTTCTTCATCCTCAGTGTCGAGCTCGTCAAAGTTTGGGCCTCCAAAAGGAAGCTGCCCACTCGACTGAGGAGGAGGGGGAGCCGAGCTCAAAGGACTCACGTCCAAGGGAGCAGCTGTGGTCGTAGGAGATGGAGCTGAGTTTCCATCATCCCTCACATCCGATTCCCTCGCGGGTGAGCTCGTGGAAGAAGACAAAACTTGGGCTGCCCGACGACGCTTGCGAAGAGGAACCTCGCTAACATCCTCACTCACGGCAGGCTCCTTGCCTTGTGCTTCCTCTACCCCTTCCTCTTCAACTTCTTCTGTGGGTGAAGTGGTAGCCGAAGGTAAAGGCGATTCATCCCCTCCCTTCGCTTCTACTGTCACCTCTGTTTCATAAGTTGGCCCATCTTCGGGAAGAGGAGGAAGAGTGGAGGCAGTCGAGTGGCCCTGCATACAAGATATAGCAGTCGAAAGTCAAAAAGATGCACAGAAGGATAACAAAAACAGAAGATCATATACTCGAAAGATTCACTAACCTCTTGCAAAGGCTTTTCAGCCCCATAAGGATCGACTGGGCAGTCGACGTTGCAGGGCTCGCTCTGTTTAGTACTGGTGATGGACCGCACATGTGTCACCAGTTCACTACTCGACAGCTCCTCCTTGCTCATTCGAGTGGAGTCGAGGGGACCTTCGTACTCCCACATTGGGTGGGCACGAGCGCGGAGTGGCCATACCCGCCTCTTCACAAAGGTGGCAATCAGATGCACACCCGTGATGCTGTTCAGGAGCCCTCCAATTGTCTCCAGCATAGGCGCTGCTTCCGCCACTTCTTCAGTCGAAAGCTCATGGTTCCAGGCTTTCGTCCTAGCGGCTATACCAGCAGTCGAAAATGCTGGGGCCACATTTTGGTCCACTTGCACATAGAACCACCTCTTCCTCCACCCCTGCGCCGAGTCGACTGGCTTCAGGGCGAAGTACCGGGTGTCGCTGCGCACTTGGATCTGCAGGCCTCCGACTGGGTAGGTTCGGCCACCTCGGTTGTTTGGCCGGACCATGAAGATGGACTTCCATAATGCCCAACTCGGAGCAACACCCAAAAAACACTCGCACAGCGTGATGAAACACGCAATGTGCAGAATACCGTTCGGGGTGAGATCATGGATCTGCACCCCGTAGGCAAAAAGCAAACCTCGCACAAAATCATGGAGGGGGAGCGAGAAACCCCTAGGCAAAAACTCCGCGAAACAGACGCGCTCGTTAGCGCGAGGCTCGGGAAGTACCTCCTTTGGCGAAGGTGCGCGGACGAGGAGTTGGTCGGAAGGTGGCAGCAATCCTTCCTCGCGCAGCTTG
This sequence comes from Poa pratensis, assembly GCA_947311845.1. Classification (NCBI taxonomy): domain Eukaryota; kingdom Viridiplantae; phylum Streptophyta; class Magnoliopsida; order Poales; family Poaceae; genus Poa; species Poa pratensis. The sequence goes on from CAMZMU010000053.1 coordinate 36,094,842, forward strand.
TCCAGCTGCGCATCCTTCAGGGTGGATTTCATCCAATCCCCATTGGTCTTCTTGAGGTCGACGGCGGTCGCAGATGTGCTAGCCGCAATCTTCTTCCCCTTCTTCGCCGCCGCATCGGGCGCGGCGGCAGCAGTCGAGGCGGAGCGCTTATTGCCCGCCGCTTTCTTCATCGTCAACGAGGAGGTGGGAGAGCGCGCAGAGCTTGGGCAAACGAACAATGGAGGCGCAGCGCAAGGAAGAAGATGATGGAGCAGGGGCGGCGCGCAGAGCAAATAGCAGGTAAAAAACAAATGCCAGCGCTGTTCCCCTATTTACCACAAGACAAAAGAATCACAACCATTCAGATCCAAATCGTGCGTTACGCACGCAATCTGACCGTACACGTGGCAAACGCGGAGGGCAACCGTCGCCGGCCACTCCGCCCACTACGCACGCAAAAAGAGGAGCCATCATCACGCCTGCGGAAAAAGTGGGCCCGTATAGTCAAATCAAAGTCCAAACGGCACCGTCTTCGGTCAGCTCTGCACAAATGGGCCCACCTACGTGTCACGTCCCATCAATCGCAGCATAACGCACGCCACGCGTGTCAGAAATCGCAGTCGAAATAAACGTCATCCCTGACGTCATTGAGCATCTGTTCAGAAAATACGTTCGAATACGCTGAACGCATATTGTTCACTCGATTGCCCTGATTAGTTCGGGTGTGACAAAACTTTCAAGGCAAAATTGGTCACTCGACCGTTCCTTCGACTAAGTCATATTACTCCCATCGGGAGCATGTTCAAAAAATTCTTCGACTGAAGATGCTTAGGATAATGATTGAGATTATCCTCCATTTACAAGTAATACAGCATAATCTCGGGGGCTACTCCCATCGGGAGCACTGTCGTGCACCCGATAGAATTATGGCACAAATTTCTTCGATTAACATATGTAGAGTATTTGAGATTATCCTCCATTGCAAAACAATAAAGCACAATCTCGGGGGCTACTCCCATCGGGAGCGCTGTCGCGCACCCGATTGCATAACGGCAAATATCAGTCGACAAAGGGCATGACTCGTCCAACAAAGTTCAGAAATCATACTCGAAACATTCTCGAGTTGCGTCAGTCGCAAGTACCTCGGATGCTGCATGCATAGTGCAAAGGTAAGACCCGCCGAACTTTCGAGCTGGGCTAAGGACCGTTCCAACAACGTTAATCCTTACACTTTCCGTGTCAGCAGACATGATGAAAAATCCCGACGGACGCGTTGGGTAAAATTCAAAGTTATACTGCAGATCGACTCAGTAAGACCTCAAGTGGCCTAGTCGAATCTGACCAGTTTGTTCCAGATTCGAGTCCGGGGACTCGAGTTTGATTGAAAGCTAGTAAGGTTTTACCCGAATGAGTAGTTAACCAGTCCCGATCCGTCGAGTGTACTGGGCCTGCTAAGCTATTATCCCTTGATCATCATAAAACACAGTCGATGAGATACTCGACATAGCCAAACGTGTGCTATTCATACAGGAATTCCAAATTATATATACATAATTTAAAGCATATGACGTGTGTCAGGGGAATACTTTCTGAATTAACCCGCGGCCCAGTGCGATTTAACTTACTCGCACGGACAAAGGCCCACTTGGGAGCAAGCCCAATATTGAACCGCCATAAGGGGAAAGATCTAGAAGACATATCCCGGAGGACGTGAAGACCAAGTAGTCTCCGAGTAGGCCTCTGTGGACGTATTCCTTATGGGGAAGTTTCCTTTTGTAACCTAGCGAGCCTCTGTGTATATAAAGAGGACTCGCAGGACTTAGAGCGGGTCAAGCTATCAAGCCCTAAACCCTAGCTCATACGGCGAGTACCAGATCGGATCGCCTCCATTGTAACACCTCGATTATCATATCAATACCAATCTAGGGTAGGCAGGAAGTAGGTCTTTTACCTCACATTGAGGGGGCCGAACCTGGGTAAATCTGTGTTGATCTTTGTTCCTGCGATCCCAAGCTCGGAGATGCTTGACTCGCGTAATCCCACACCTACGAAGTCATCTATGACACCTGACGTGACAAACCCACGACAGTTGGCGCCCACCGTGGGGCCTGCGGTCAAGAGCGTCACGTTCCGCGCAGGATCCATGAAGGGAGCTGAAGATCTTGTTGTTGGCCGTATCATCACGGTCAATGGCACACCCCTCATCGACGATTCAAGCTGGGGGCCGGAAGCAGATTATTTGGAGACCGGCCACGTCATCCCGTTCGGATCCATCAACGTCTTCGTCGGCTTCATCGGTGGCAGGTCCGTTAGATCGGTCCAAGAAGGCGATTCAGTAGAAGAAGTCGCCGATGATGGGGAAGAATCCGTGGAAAGCATGGACTCGCAAGAGTTTGGGTCCATCATACCTGCCTTTGAAGAAAGTTGCTGGGGTTACCCACCAGAAATCACATCATCACCAGATCAAGAGATGGCAAGTCGCGGTTTACATGGCCGGAGGAGCAGGCGCATCAGGAACTGCTGGAGAAACCGAGGCATCGGCACCCCCAAGCAACCCACTTCTTGTCCCTGTGTCAGCCACGAACGCCGCCCTCCGTGCAACAGAAATTGAGGCCGCCAGGGCCGAGCTCCTGTATGAGGTTCGAAGGATGGAAGAAGAGCGCCGCAGGCTCGATCAGATAAACCAAGGAATCCAACAGGAGCGGCAGAGAGTAGCCGCGCTGGCTGCGACTCAACAACAGGTTGACCCGCAAACACAGCTGCGCGCGACTCAACCAACAGTGGAAATCCCGCTCACTCCAGCCGGGGACGGGAATCCAGACGACTGCGGAAGGAAGGGTACCAACAAATCAAGAGACCCAGCAACAACCAAGGAGGTTTCACACCCCACAGGGCCATTACCAGAACCCTGTCGATAATATGTATGCTGCGGCTAATATCTTGACTCAGATGGTACCAACAGGCGATGACCCGGTCAATGCTGAGGCGCGGCGCGCGATTCAGATGCTAAGTACGGCAGTCCTGCAACAAGCCAATAGGGCGGAAGCCGAAGCACAGCTGCCCCTCGTACCAGCCAATCACAGGATTGCAGCAGAAAGAAGCGTCCAAGCAGGCCACCAGAGACGTGTCAGGAGTCGCACAGAGGCAGCAGGAGCAAGTCGCAGAAGCGCAGGCGAATACGCCATTGATGCAAAAGCGGCCCGCAGATAACCCCGCAGGCGCGCCCACAGCCCTGTCCTCGCGACTCAAGGGACCGGCGTGTTTCACTGAAAGGATCAGATCGGAACCTTTTCCTGAAGATTTCAAAGGGCCACGCAAGGTGGCAAACTACAACGCCAGCATGGATCCAACCACTTGGCTCAACAATTACGAGATGGGATGAGCATTAAACGCCTCAGAGATATGTGCACGCTACCTAACATGATGCTAGAAGGTGCAGCGCACATATGGCTGCAAAATTTGCCTCCCAACTCTATAAATACTTGGGAGGAACTGAAGGATGCCTTCGTTAAGAACTTCCAAGGAACTTGCAAGCGACTCTGCAATATAGAAGATTAGAGCGTTGTGTCCAGAAGGAAGGCGAGTCAAGTCGCCATTGGATGAAAAGGGTGGCAGAAATAATACACTCCTCAGATAATATACCACCAAGCTCAGCCGTCCTGGTGATGGAGAAAAACTGCAAGTTTGAGCCGCTGATTCATAAGCTGGGTCGCATGAAGGATAAAGTCAAGAGCCTCAGCGAGGTGATGGCTGCGGCTAACAAATATGCCAGCTCAGATAAAACCAGAGACGCGTCAGACGGAGAAGAAGAGGAGGTTGCTGCAAAAGGAAAGAAAAACTCCAACAAGCCCCAGCAGCAGCAAACGAGCCACAACAACGCGAGTCAAAACAAACGCAAAAGAAGATGGTCACTCAGGGCTCGTCGCCAATGCGCGTGGAGGATTCAGAGGCCAGCGTGGAAGGGGTCGAGGATACGGCTCCCGTCCAATCAATATGCAAGAAGTTTTCAACCGGCCATGCGACCTTCATGCGACAGGTGATGGACGGCCAGCGGACCATACCAAGGCGCAATGCCATTACAAAAGTGGAAAGAAGAGAGCCAACACAACGGGGGGAATTCCCATGAAGGAAACCCTAGTGCGGCTCATAACACAAATATTGGGCAGCACGGCGCGAGTAACCCCAGGCAGACGGGGCAGTATCACACAATAGTTATCGATACCTCCAAAAGGAAGAGAAATTGAGCCGCAGAAGTCAGCAGGTGAACGCCGTGATACCAGCAACACCCAATTGGTTAAGGTGGTCAGAATACGCGTAACCTGGAGTCGCGACGACCACCCGCCACAAGTACGGGAACCTGGCAAGTTGGCACTGGTTGTGGCACCGTACGTTGCAGGATACAAGCTGACCAAAGTGCTTATGGATGGAGGAAGCAGCATTAATATCTTGTACTACGATACTTTCCAGCGTCTAGGACTCAAGGATTCCAGCCTGCAGCCCACGTCAACAGTATTTCACGGCATTGTCCCAGGAAGGTCCGCACGGCCAGTGGGGAAAATAACCCTAGGGGTAACTTTTGGAACAGAAGAGAACTTTAGAAGTGAATTCCTAAGCTTCGAAGTGGTAAAATTCCAAAGCCCATATCACGCCTTGTTTGGAAGAACGGCCTTTGCTAAGTTTATGGCCAGGCCATGCTACGTGTACCTACAGTTGAAGATACCAGGACCAAAAGGGGTCATCACAGTGTACGGAGATAGAGAAAAAGCAATAGAATGTGAAAAGGAGATGCGGCTTCGCAGAATCCGCCTGTGCCGCGGAAGAGCTAAAAGGTTATAAGTCGCAGGTGGACCCAAACGACATGAGTGTGGTTACCACGCCATCTGCCGAGCCACCAATGAAATTCAAAGCGGCCCAGGACACTAAGCAGATAAATCTTGTTCCTGGCGACTCATCCAAGCAAACTAGCATTGGAGCACACATGGAAGAAGAGCAGGAGAAGGCCCTCGTCGCTTTTCTCCAGGAAAATAAGACATCTTCGCATGGAAGCCGTCAGATATGCCAGGGGTACCAAGAGAATTAGCAGAACATAGCCTCAAAGTGAACCCTGCGGCTAAACCAGTGAAGCAGCCACTACGGCGTTTCATGATGACAGGAGAAAGGCAATAGGAGAGGAAATAGCTCGCTTGCTGGCTGCAGGATTCATCACGAGGTATACCATCCGGAATGGGTGGCAAACCAGTATTGGTTATGAAAAAGAACGGTACGTGGCGAATGTGCGTTGATTACACCAGTCTTAACAAAGCTTGTCCAAAGGATCCATTTGCTTTGCCGCGAATCGACCAAGTAATTGATTCAACTGCTGGGTGCGAGCTGTTATGCTTTTTGGACGCCTATTCAGGCTACCATCAAATCAAGATGAAGAGGGAGGACCAAGAAAAGACGTCCTTCATCACACCCTTCGGAGCTTTTTGTTATGTCAGCATGCCCTTTGGGTTGAAGAACGCAGGTGCGACTTACCAAAGATGCATTCAGAATTGCCTACATGAGCAAATAGGTCGCAACGTTCACGCCTACGTGGATGATATTGTGTTAAGTCGCAAGTTAGCCAGGATCTTATTGGTGATCTGGCAGAGACATTCACAAATCTCAGAAAATACAACATGAAGCTCAACCCCACAAAGTGCGTCTTTGGAGTACCAGCAGGAAAGCTATTGGGATTCATAGTATCAGAAAGAGGCATTGAGGCCAATCCTGACAAGATAAAGGCCGTGATGGATCTCCAAAAGCCAGAAAAGATAAAAGATGTGCAGCGACTTACTGGTTGCGTAGCAGCTTTGAGTCGCTTTATATCAAGATTGGGAGAGAAAGCACTACCTTTGTACAGACTGTTGAAAAAATCAGACACCTTCGTTTGGGACGCAGAGGCCGACGAAGCTCTGACAGCCTTGAAACATCAATTGACAAATGCTCCAGTTCTGGCGGCTCCAAAGATAAAGAGCCAATGCTACTATACATAGCGGCAAATTCCCGCGCTGTGAGTGCTGTCATGGTTGTGGAGAGACAAGAAACAGGAAAGGAATACCCTGTCCAGAGACCAGTATACTACGTGAGCGAAGTCCTCACAGCTTCCAAACAGCGTTACCCACAGTGGCAGAAGTTGGTGTTTGGAGTGTTCATGGCGAGTCGCAAGCTGAAGCACTACTTCCAAGAGCATCCAATAACTGTGGTTAGTTCAGCACCATTGGCAGATATCATTCGTAATCGAGAAGCTACTGGAAGAGTCGCTAAGTGGGCGATCGAGTTGGGACCACATCACATCAGCTACGAGCCGCGCACATCAATTAAGTCGCAAGCCCTTGCAGATTTTATTAACGATTGGACAGAAATCCAAGTTGCTCCTAGCATGGCAGAAACCAAATACTGGACCATGCATTTTGATGGGTCAAGACAGTTGCAAGGCTCGGGGGCTGGAGTTGTTCTAACATCTCCCAAGGGAGACAAGCTGCGGTATGTGTTACAGATACACTTCAACTGCACAAATAACGTGGCGGAGTACGAGGCACTGCTTCATGGTCTACGTATAGCAAAGGAGATGAACATCAGTCGCATACGCTGTTTTGGCGATTCAGACTTGGTGGCACAGCAGGTCTCCGGAACGTGGGACAGCAAGGATGCGAACATGGCTGCATATAGAAGAGAGGTGGACAGAATTGCTGGACATTTCACTGGATACCAAGTTGAACATATTGATCGGAGACAAAATGAAGCTGCAGATGCCCTGTCTCGGCTTGGATCCAACAGACAGTCAGTCCCACCCAATGTTTTCCTGGATGAACTGCACAATCCATCAGTCAAACCTCCAGCAGAGATTGACATTGCAGAGCCAGAGGATGATTCAACTTTAGTCGCAGCCCTGCATGAACAGCCAGGATGGACAGAGCCATACATGGCATATTTAAGTCGCGGAGTGCTGCCGACGATGAATTGAGGCGCGCAAAATCATACGACGATCAAAGGCCTATACAATCATCAACAACGAATTATACAAGCGCAGCGTGTCAGGAGCATTCCAAAGATGTGTCTCACCAGAAGAGGGACGAAAAATCTTGCACGAAATTCATTCAGGCGATTGTGGCCATCATGCTTCGTCAAGATCTTTGGTGGCAAAGGCGTTCCGACATGGATTCTTCTGGTTAACAGCATTAGCAGACGCAGAGCAAATTGTCAGAGTGTGCGATGGATGTCAAAGATACGCTAGGCAAGATCATATGCCAGCCAAGCACTTCGCACAATACCCATCACATGGCCTTTTGCCGTATGGGGTTTTGACATGGTAGGGCCTTCAGACGGTCTTCAAACGGAAAAACTCACCTCTGTCATGGTGGACAAATTCACAAAGTGGATAGAAGCAGAACCTGTGGGAGATTGCGAGGCTGAAACAGCAGTCAAGTTCTTGAAGAAGGTCATATTCCGCTTCGGTTACCCCCATAGTATCATTACAGACAATGGGAGCAACACCTCTGAAGGGGCTACACAGATATTTTGCGCAGACAATGGGATAAGATTGGACCTCACGTCAGTAGCACACCCGCAGAGCAATGGACAAGCTGAGCGAGCTAACCAGGAAATTCTCCATGGAATTAAGCCGCGCCTTATTGAAAAGGTCGAAGCATCTCCAGGATGTTGGGTGGAAGAACTGCCAGCAGTACTGTGGAGCTTAAGAACAACCCCTAACAGATCCACAGGATTTACACCATATTTCATGGTCTATGGAGCAGAAGCAGTCATGCCCAGCGATATCATACATGATTCACCAAGAGTTGCGGCTTACATCGAGACAGATAATGAGATAGCTCGGCAAGACTCGGTGGACACATTAGAAGAGGTTAGAGACTTGGCAGCATCAAGGTCAGCAGTATATCAACAAGACTTGCGACGCTATCATGCCAGACGCATCAAAACCCGCACCTTTCAAGAAGGCGACCTAGTACTGCGACTTAAACAAGATCACAAGGGAATGCATAAGCTGTCCTCTCCATGGGAAGGACCCTACATCATCAGCAAGAAGCTAAACAATGGGTCGTACTACCTGCTGGATGTAAGGGAAGAAAGCAGCGAACGCCATGATTTCGAGGATCGTCTCGAGGCACCTCGCCCTTGGAACGTCGCACACCTGCGACCGTACTATACATAAGAAAAGGCTAATCAGAGCCAAGCATCATCCTTTCCAGCTTTATAGCTGAGTATCATCACAGCCACTCAGGGCTAGAACTTCAACTTTGGTCGCCACCTAGGCGCGACCTATGCAACATCTGATCGCCACCCAGGCGCGATCGACCCTTGTATCAGAAACCGGCTGCCACCTAGGCGCGGCCGTAAACTTTGTATCATCTCTGGTCGCCACCTAGGCGCGACCGACCCCATGTATCACCATGGATCGCCACCTACGCGCGATCCAACCCTATGTATAACACTCGGTTGCCACCTAGGCGCGACCTTATGTGTCATCATAATCAAAGCTTATCATAGCTTAGCCTATCATGGCAATATCATTATGTTTCTTGGGGTCTTTGTTACCCTGAAACAGCCGATTTATTGGCAATTATCAAATTTACCTTAAGTTGGATTGCTACTCGCATTATGTGGCCAAAGTACTGGGGTGTGGCGTCAATCGAGCTTGATTGCCTATCATGGCCGCTCTCGACCCTGAACACACATGTTCCTAGGAAATACTGAGTCGCGCGAGTGCCCACTTAAGGATTCAGATGGCCTAACTAGAGGTCGATGTACTGCTTATAGTACGGCAACACCAATTACAATTACTTGTATCTTAACAATTGTTTTATTCATGATATCAAGTTACAGGTGATGACCTTCAGAGTTCTCTGAGAAGAATTGAGATGATTACACATCCTCTCAATCCTTGGGGGCTACATCATATTATCATCAAAAATTTGAAGATGATCGTCATCAAGTTCTGAAGCTATCAGGATACTCTAACAAAGAAGCTCACGAAGTCAGATGATCTTCCAGGTGCGAGTCAAGGCCAAACTGCACAATTATAAGTCGCGAAACAAGGAAAAGCGCGGCCTAAGCATTCAAGATCAAGAAATACTATGAAGTTCAGGCCACGCTTGGGGGCTAATGTCGGGGGAATACTTTCTGGATTAACCCGCGGCCCAGTGCGACTTAACTTACTCGCACGGACAAAGGCCCACTTGGGAGCAAGCCCAATATTGAACCGCCATAAGGGGAAAGATCTAGAAGACATATCCCGGAGGACGTGAAGACCAAGTAGTCTCCGAGTAGGCCTCTGTGGATGTATTCCTTATGGGGAAGTTTCCTTTTGTAACCTAGCGAGCCTCTGTGTATATAAAGAGGACTCGCAGGACTTAGAGCGGGTCAAGCTATCAAGCCCTAAACCCTAGCTCATACGGCGAGTACCAGATCGGATCGCCTCCATTGTAACACCTCGATTATCATATCAATACCAATCTAGGGTAGGCAGGAAGTAGGTCTTTTACCTCACATTGAGGGGGCCGAACCTGGGTAAATCTGTGTTGATCTTTGTTCCTGCGATCCCAAGCTCGGAGATGCTTGACTCGCGTAATCCCACACCTACGAAGTCATCTATGACACCTGACGTGACAAACCCACGACAACGTGCACTTACGAAAGAGTCCATGCCCGATTCTTCGAGTCAGACAAGTACTCGGGGGCTACTGACATGGGTATGCATATCGGGTACCCTACCATGAGGGTACCTGGTGCACGTAACGACTAAGGCCCAATATCGAAGAGCCTACTTGAAGCCCAAGACAAGAGGCCCAAGAAGATGGAGTACCCTTCAAGACTAGACATAGGCATAGTCGGTTTACGCTTTCCTTATGTGTAAACTAGGTCGGTTACAAACTCCCGAGACCCAGCCTATTTAAAGGCTGGGAGGGGTACCGATCTGGGACCAAGCCATACACGAACCACCAAAGCTCTTGCGAGATCATCAACTCGTCGGAGCTCCCCTGTAATCGCATAATCCACAATCAATACCAGACAAGCAGGAAGTAGGGTCTTTACCTCCACCCGAGGGGCCTGAACCTGGGTAAATCTTTGCCTCTGCTTGTCAGCCGACGAAACTACCAGTACTACCACGTTCTCTCCCCATAATCTCAACCCTAGGTCCTTAACCATGGGATTTGATGAGGGTACAACTCGTCACAAGCGGTATTCCTTATAGTAATTCTGCTGTTCCTCCGTGAACCCACTTAGACAATAAGATTTTGTTTCAAAGAGAAAACCCATTGATAGCGAATAAATAACTAGACATAATAACAAACTGAAATAAACTAAATGCAAGAAATTAATTTTTTGTGTTTTTGATAAATAAAGCAAACAAGACAAGATAAAAATAAACTAAACAAGACAATAACAAAGTAAAGAGATTGGAAGCGTGAAACTCTCCTTGCAGAAATCCTCTTGCTCCCCGGCAATGGCGCCAGAAAAAGTTGCTTGCTGACGTGGATCGCACGTTCGTTGGGAGACCCCAAGAGGAAGGTATGATGCAGTGTAGCAGCAGTTTCCCTCAGTATGAAACCAAGGTTTAATCGACCTGTAGGAGCAAGAAATCACTTCTGAAGTTTGTTGGTGGCGCCGTTTACGATCACCAACGTGGAATCTGCACACAACACAATCAAGCTACTTTGACCCAACGAAACAGTGAGGTTGTCAATCTCACCGGCTTGCTGAAAACAAAGGATTAAACGTATGGTGTGGAAAACAGTAGTAAATTGCAGAGAATGAAAATGAACAATGTTTGCAATTGGTTGTATTATCAGTGTAAAAGAATGGACCGGGGTCCACAGTTCACTAGTGGTGTCTCTCCATAAAAGATAACTAATATGCTGGGTGAACAAATTACAGCTGGGCAATTGACAAAATATTGAGCGCATGGCAATGCATATATATGACATGATGATTACTATGATATTCATGTGGACATTACGACAAAATACATAGACCGTTATCCAACAGCGTCTATGACTAATAATCCACCTCCAGGTTGTCATCCGAGTTCCCCGTTGGTATTAAGTTGAAAGCAACGGATAATCGCATTAAATAATGTGCGTAATGTAAACATATGCATTAGACCTAACGGCGCACCCTTAAGCTAAGCATCGGTTATTTTATCCCTAGTGGCAACAGCACATCCACAATCTTAGAAGTTATTATCACTCTCCCAGATTACCGGAGGCATGAACCCACTATCTAGCATAAATACTCACTCTTGGAGTTACAAGCATCTACTTGGCCAAAGCATCTACTAGTAACGGAAAGCATGCAAGATCATAAATAACATATAATAGATTGATAATCAACTTGACATAGTATTCAATATTCATCGGATCCCAGCAAACACAACATGTAGAATTACAATAAGATGATCTTGATCATGATAGGCAGCTCACAAGATCTAAACATGATAGCATAAAATGGAGAGACAACCATCTAGCTACTGCCATGGACCCGTAGTCCAAGGATGAACTACTCACGCATCACTCCGGAGGCAGGCATGGTGATGTAGAGCCCTCCGGTGATGATTCCCCTCTCCGGCAGGGTGCCGGGAAGAGTTTCTGAACCCTCCCGAGCTAGGGTTGACGGCGGCGGCGTCTCTGTAACTTTTCGTGGATAATGGCTCGGGTATTTAGGCTTTTCGCGTCGGGAGGAATAAATAGGCGAAAGGGCGGCGGCTGGAGACGCCCGTGGGGCCCACACCACCCCACGGCGCGGTAGGGGGGTGGGGCCGCGCGGCCCCATGGTGTGGCTGCCTCGTGGCTCCCCTCCGTCTCTCCTTTGGACTCCGTGTTCGTGTTGGAAAAATAGGAGGTTCTGTCCAAGTTTCGTACAATTCCGAGAATATTTCCAGACTAGCTTTTCTGGAATACAAAACAGCAGAAAACAGGAACTGGCACTGTGGCATCTTGTTAATAGGTTAGTCACAGAAAATGCATAAAAATGCTATGAAGTGTATATAAAACATGTAACAATTGGTATAATATCAACATGGAATATCAGAAATTATAGATACATTTGAGACGTATCACACCGCTGGAACTTATACATTCAGATCTCTATGAGATGAATGGCGTGTTGACAAAAGGCGGAAAGAAATATTTCATGACGCTTATTGATGACTCCACTAGATATTGTTATGTGTATCTTCTGAAATCAAAAGATGAAGCTTTAAACTAATTTAAAATCTATAAAGCTGAAGCAGAAAACCAACTTAATCGGAAAATTAAACGACTAAGGTCTGATCGTGGTGGAGAGTATTTTTTTAATGAGTTTGATTCGTTTTGTGCGGAACATGGTATAATCCATAAGAGGACGCCTCCCTACTTGCCTCAGTCAAATGGGGTGGCTGAAAGAAAGAACCGAACTCTAACTGATTTGGTTAATGCCATGTTAGACACTTCGGGTCTCTCCAAGGCATGGTGGGGGGAGGGTTTATTGACAGCTTGTCATGTCCTAAACCGAGTTCCCACAAAGACGAAAACTGTTTCTCCATTTGAGGAATGGGAAAGGAAAAATACGAGACTCTCTTACTTTCGTACTTGGGGTTGTTTGGCGAAAGTCAATATACCAATTCCCAAGAAGCGCAAGCTTGGACCAAAAACCGTGGATTGTGTTCTTCTAGGCTACACTTTTCATAGCGTTGGTTATAGATTTTTGGTAGTAAAATCTGGGGTATCCGACGTTAACGTTGGTACGATTATGGAGTCGAAGGATGCGTCTTTCTTTGAGGAAATCTTTCCAATGAAGGATATGCCTTGCTCATCAAATCAGGAGATACCTAATACATCTAGTCAGGAATTAGTTGATATTCCTGATCCTACCATTTCGATAGAACACACTAATAATCCTGTGGAGGATGACAATGAAGTTCCTGTTAGGAGCAAGAGACAGAGGACTGCAAAATCACTTGGTGATGATTTCATTGTGTACCTTGTGGATGACACACCCAGAACCATTTCAGAAGCCTATGCATCTCTTGATGCTGACTACTGGAAGGAAGCTGTCCGTAGCGAGATGGATTCCATCTTGGCTAATGGAACCTGGGAAGTCACTGATCGTCCTTATGGGTGTAAACTTGTAGGATGTAAGTGGGTGTTCAAGAAAAAGCTTAGGCCTGATGGTACTATTGAGAAGTACAAGGCGTGGCTTGTGGCCAAGGGTTATACCCAAAAAGAAGGTGAAGACTTATTTGATACTTACTCACGTGTGGCTAGACTGACCACGATTCGTGTGCTACTTTCGTTGGCTGCCTCGCATGGTCTTCCCGTTCATCAAATGGACGTTAAGACAGCTTTCCTAAATGGAGAGTTAGACGAGGAAATTTACATGGATCAACCCGATGGTTTTGTAGTACCTGGTCAGGAAGCAAAAGTGTGCAAGTTGTTAAAGTCTTTATATGGCCTGATGCAAGCTCCTAAGCAATGGCATGAAAAGTTTGAAAGAATTTTAACTGTTGCAGGTTTCGTTGTAAACGAATCTGACAAGTGTGTGTACTATCGCCAAGGTGGGGCGAGGGAGTTATTCTCTGTCTGTATGTCGATGACATACTGATCTTTGGAACCAACCTTGAATTGATTAAGGAGGTTAAGGATTTCTTATCTTGCTATTTTGAGATGAAGGATCTAGGAGTGGCTGATGTTATCTTGAACATCAAGTTGCTGACATATGGTAATGGTGGGATTACACTGCTTCAGTCTCACTATGTGGAAAAGGTTTTGAGTCACTTCGGGTATGACGACTGCAAGCCTTCTCCGACACCATATGATCCTAGTGTGTCGCTTCGAAAGAATCAACATAGTGCTAGAGATCAGCTGAGATATTCTCAGATTATTGGCTCGCTTATGTATTTGGCTTGTGCCACGAGGCCTGACATCTCTTTTGCTGTGAGCAAGTTGAGCCGGTTTGTTTCTAATCCGGGAGATGATCATTGACATGCTCTTGAGAGAGTTATGCGTTATTTAAAAGGCACTGCGAGTTATGGAATTCACTACTCCGGGTGTCCGAGGGTACTGGAGGGTTATAGTGATTCTAATTGGATATCTGATGCTGATAAGATTAAGGCCACGAGTGGTTACGTGTTTACACTCGGTGGTGGCGCTGTTTCCTGGAAGTCTTGCAAGCAGACTATCTTAACGAGGTCAACTATGAAAGCAGAACTCACAGCGTTAGACACAGACACTGTTGAAGCAGAGTGGCTTCGTGAGCTCTTGATGGACTTACCTGTGGTTGAAAAACCAATACCCGCCATCCTTATGAACTGTGATAATCAAACTGTGATAGTTAAGATTAAAAGTTCTAAGAATAATTTAAAGTCATCAAGGCATGTGAAGAGGAGATTGAAATCTGTCAGAAAATTGAGAAACTCCGGAGTTATTGCGTTGGATTATATCCAAACATCTAAGAATTTGGCAGATCCCTTCACAAAGGATTTATCACGTAATGTGATAGATATTGCATCGAGGAGATGGGTTTGAGACCCACGGTATGAGTTGTCTACAGTGGTAAACCACTCTATGTGATCGGAGATCCCGTGAATTAGAAGTGGGTGACAAGCTGTTGGTCAGCTGGGAGGAGAGTATCCCTACATTATTTTCCCACTCCGTGAAGATGCAATACTCTCCTGATCTGCATGGCAGGTTGATTTTTATCTTAATGTGTTCCAAGCTGCTTACTTTTATAATCGGAGATGTTATCCTGCAGAGCATCTCTTGAGAAATACACCTATATGAGTTTGACTATTAAACGTCGTAGTCTATGAGAGTTGGGTGCTCGCTAGTAAACTCATGAAAGGTGTTGGAGTATGACGCATAAGCTCCACCCGCGGGGAAGCCTTGTGACAGCCCAGTATCGGTTAAGGGCATCGGTTAAGGGCTTGTGTGAAACTAGTTTGCAGCAAACTTGTAGTTCAAGGCATAGTCCACTATCCAAGTTGTGATCTAGAGTAACATACGTTTCTAAGTGGAAGTTCAACTTAACAGTCTCCACTAAGCACCGGTATATAAAACAATGTTTTGGAACTGAATGATGAGATGTGTGCCAATGAGACTTTGTGTGGGATTGTTGGAATTTTGACTAGTATTACTAGTGGGCCTTTGGTCCAAAGCCCAACTAAAAATTCTGAAATTCTCATTTGGCCCATTCGTGGCTGGTTGTGTGTGTAACTAAAGTTTAGTCCCACATTGCTAGTTTAGAGAGTGTTGCACCACTTTATAAGGTGGAGTGTTGTGCTACTTGGTATGCTTGTGAGAACAGAAGGCTCTCTCCCGCGCACTCCTTCTCCTCCGCCGCCGCTCGCTCGTCTCGTCACGACACACCGCGTCGCGCCGCGGGTTGCGGGAATCTCGCCGAGCCGAGCTTATATTTTTGCTGTTCGGGAAAATTAAACAAGTCATTGATTGATAATTAACGGACGCATTAATTACTCAGCCGTTTCCGATTCCTTTGGATCGCGGGGCTTTTACCGAATCGGTCGTGCGGCTGCGTCCACGTCCTACCCGAACCACACTATATATACAGGCCGAGCGAACCCTAGCTGCCACTACACGAAACACATGGTCGCTCGCCACCCTAGTTCCAGAACCTTGCGCCGCCGTATTCCAAGTCTTCTCCATCCCGTCTTCCGGCGTGCACCGGTTGAAGGGACAGTAGGCCTCCGGAACCTCACCTCTTGTGATCCGGTACGGGAGAGGGGCGATCAGATTTTTGGTGAGCGCACTCGCGTGACTACTGGCTTCGAGTTCTTCCCCAACGACGACTTCTTCCCCGACATCGGCAACCTCTTCATCGACGACATGGGTGACAGCGGTTCCTCTGCTGCTGCACAGTATGTGTTCTTGATCCTTTTGTTGGAGATATTGCTATAGTTTCTGCTTATATTAGTTTCTCTAGATTCGTTTGGTTTATCTACTGTTTTAGTAGA
Source organism: Poa pratensis (assembly GCA_947311845.1). Classification (NCBI taxonomy): domain Eukaryota; kingdom Viridiplantae; phylum Streptophyta; class Magnoliopsida; order Poales; family Poaceae; genus Poa; species Poa pratensis. The sequence goes on from CAMZMU010000053.1 coordinate 36,110,809, forward strand.
TCGCGTGATTAGTTTAATATCTGTTATTCTAGTCATGAACTGTTTACTGTTTTCGCGGATTAAATCAATTGCTAAATTGCTTATATATTCAACACAAAGCGCATAAGGGCCAGTTCCCGGGTTCGAGTTCTCATCTCTACCTTAATAACAAGCCGGGGTGGCGTCTCCCCCCCACGGTCTTGTTTTTTTATGTTTATCTTTTTCCTATGAACCTAAATATACTAGGTTTTTATTTCTTTTGGAAGGGAGTAATACCCTATCTTTTATTTTCTACTCACACGAGCCCATATCCTTTCTTTTTTATCAATTGCTTATTCCGATCTTCCTCCCCAATCTGATATTATAGTCCCGGTGCAAATAGAAATTCCCTTATGTTTCCTCTGGATAATTCGATTCACACAGTGACTTTTATTACAAAGTTTATCATTCAAACAAGTTTTTCTACAAAGGTATTATATCAATATTAAAAGATAACAATTACATCTAATCTCTGCATCAACATAATATTAAGAGATAGACAAGACATTAGGATGCACATAGCCAAAAAAAAAAAACCCCACCATAATGATCAATCACTCGTAGCAGCCGCTATCAGTACAACATTCAGGATTATAGAAGAGATTCTCTAAATCGATGCCGCCAACAAGATAACAGTGCACAAACGCCGTCGTGATCCAATAAAAATTATACGTTTTCATGCCGAAGAAGATCTGAACTCTTCAAACAACGAGTGCTACGTACAAGAATGCACAACGCGGAACCAAGTAAATAAATTGACCGCAGTCCGGCCGCATGTCTTTTCTATATCATGCACTACAAGAAATCGTTGTACTAGTTTAACATGATTCCTTCAGATTCAGAGTTTGTGACATACAAATTATCAAGCTTTTCAGAGCAAAGACCGATCGCTGACTGCATCTACACGTCAATAGGTACTTGCACTTAACGTATAGTATCAGCGTATTAGGCCGGTCGTTGACACGCAAACTGGCTTTGCACAACCTTCCTTGAATCGATGATCTTGGAGGTCGATCTTTTATCTAACATATGACTGATGTCAGGGTCGAACCTTCCTTTGCATATCTAAGCGTAAATTAGATTTAGTGTTGTAAAACTGGGCAGTGCACATTTCTCTTCTACATTTACGATGTGATCTTAAGTAATTATTATCTAACACTGGATTGCTAATTTTGGAAATACCTTTTCCTAACGGGTGCACATTTACTCTAAGATTTGGCTAAATGATTTTCTCACTGTATTTGACATGTATGTACTACATAATTGCTTATATCAATCCGTTCAAAATATGTGCAACCTTTTTAGAGGAAAGGGTTTTGAATCTAGCTTCACGGAGCAGCAATTAACATGACTAGAAAACCATTATGTAGAAGTAGCTTCTAGGGTAAGCTCTCAGTTCTAACTCGGCCTATGGCTCTTCCTGCACAGCAAGGAAGGAAGTTTTCCAGAACACCTCAAGCCGTCAACTCCACGACCAATTCCACAATCCGCACTAGGCGGAATCAAAACCACTACTGGTCTGCGCATCCAGCGACGGGCTCAGACAAGTTGCTCTCTCGGCGTTGCTTGCGCCTACGCATGCCACCCCGGCCGTTACTCGATTGCCCACTAGGCTAGGCTAGCAAGTGGCAGCAGCACGCGCGCCGGTGGCCGGCCGAGACCAGACCGGTCGCAGCGGCAGCCACATTTCCACACGGCCCCGTACGTAGCTGTCTGCTGGAGAGCTGGGCCACAGAGAGACGACTCCATGGGCCGTGGCGTTGGCGCCTAGTAGTCGTGCAGAGCTAGAGCTAAGAGATGAAGAGAGGGATAGATCTTCACAAATAAAGGGCTCCTTCGATTCGAAGTAATACCATAGGAATTATAAAGGAAATGATACTTGGAAAACTTTTCTATGTGCGTCGTTTGATTTGTAAGATTGTATCACGTGTGCCCTTATCTAAAAGGATTATAACCTTCGGCATTTTCTCTCATAAGATTGTATTGCACTATGATTTAAAGGAAATTTTCCATCCACTCAAATCCCATGTTACAATTCCTTTGTTTTTCTTATGATTCAAACATTTTTTGACAAAAATTCTTGTAGCCTCCAAACACTCTAATCTACATTTTTCCTGTTTTTACGTTTTTTCCTATCATACGAATCAAAGAGACCTAAAATGATTCAGTAAAAGACCTAGCTGATAAAGGCCAAAAGTTAGCGTGGCAGGCATGGACTGAAGCAGATTATGGTCCGTCTATTGACATCTATTAGGCCAATGTGGCGATCCTGGCAACCGGACGCAGATTTGTGACACCCAAGCTCCAGTGAGCTCGGGTGCAAAAATTGAAAGCTTTAAATTTGAGTTCAAAAATATTTAAATCTCCCATTGATTACATATGCATGTTTTCTAGGCATATCCAAAATTTCGCTACAAAAATCGTATTCTGAGATATAGAAAGATAACAAAATTGTGGACACAATAAATGGAAAAAATAGTAGTTTTTTCTCCCAAAATTTCTCTTTTTGTGTAGTTCAAACTGCGAAGTTTTAATTAACGAAACTTGTTGCATATATATATATATACATAATATGTTTACGTATTTGTATACCAAATATAATTGCAAAGCGGATCCTACCATAGCCTCCCTTGCCACTGAGTCCGTGACAAACAAGGCCTCGGACCTAGGACCCACCTACCAATGGCCGAAAGGCACATAAGGGCATGTACAATGGGATGACGTCAGCCTTCTCTCAGAGATGTCACGTAGGATTTTTGCTCAGTTGGAGGAGAGAGAACAAAGTAAGAGATGATTGTTTTTTTCCTTAAGCTAAGAGATGATATCTTAAAAATTAAGAGAAGACTATTTTCTCCGTTGTATCACATGCCTTCCCTTATTAACACAATTTCATACCAAAATTTAGTTAATTCTCATTAATGGCTAGAGATGACAATAAGAGATAATGCATTATACGACTCTTATTTGTTGCCTTCACTATATGACGTGGAGTGATAAGAGAAGACCCGTCTTCCCTACCATTGTACATGCCCTAACTATTACATGTTTAGCTACATCAGCGGATTCCTGTCCTAAAAATTGAGGTCCGAGTCAACCCCCTCCGCCCATGCCATTATGCAACACAGCCGTTGGTTTTTACAAGAGGGGTTAACCGGCGGACATGTTGTTTTGGGTCATAGGTCTAGGTGCATTCACTGTGAAAAATACATTTTAAAATGTTACAAATTTGAAAAAAAATTCCGGTTGTATATTTGAATATCCTATGTTTGCACACAAAGTTTCGCGTAAAAGACAGTTTTATGTTCTATGTAAAAAGAAAAAAATATCTCATGAAAAATAATTTTGGAGTAACAAAATTTGTCTTTTTACGAAGGCCACAATAATGTTTTTTTTTACAAAAAATTGTGTGCCGACACCAAAGAGTCAATACTGATTTCCCCAAACCGGCCCCGTTCACCTGCATGCTGAGTTGGTGACTAATAAGAACAAGAAGCTTAATACATGCATCACCTGAGTACTAAAGAAACTAGATGATTCCCCGCGCGTTGCAGCGGGAATTAGTAGCACAATCTTTTGGGCGTTGGTAAAATAGAAGCCACAACATACACTATGTTGCCGAATTCCTTGCATAAAGATGCACTGAATCTCATATATATTATGAATTTAAGAGTTTGAAATATCACTCGATCCGAAGACGAAGATACATGTTCATTTCTATCTGCCAAGTCCTTGTGCACCAATTAATCTTCGATGGCCATTGTTCCAACAAATAGCAACATTTTCTTTCACACTTTGTCTGACATATAGATTGCACATGTCACCGGAACAATACACATAAGCAAGATAACAACTACTGGGAAAATTAACTTACTGCATTATGGTTCCTGTCTATGCAATTTGCCACAATACCTAAAGCAGCAAAAAACGCAGATTTTGAATTTCCATACAGTATCCAATCCATGATACGACTTCTCCTTTTTGACACACATGTTAGCAAAAGAGAAGTTAAATACACAGAGGCATTATTCTTGCTGCAAATTTATACTACCTTTCAAAAAAATATCCTTGCTGCCACCGCATCCATGATCAGAAGCACACAATATCTATACAAACATGCCTGTCATCAAACTAATCCAAGGTGCAGTGAAACGTAGCCAATTATTTTAGTACTACATATTAAAGACATGTGAAATAGACATGTATCAGTACCAGAGGGACCTTCCATTCGAGAACGTATCCAGTGAAACTCCCCTACTCATGCACCAGCTAGATCGGTACATTGTGGGCCTTTGGATGGAAAGTGAAGGGACATGATCCGGTGAAAATCTGGGCTGCTGGCACATTTGCATGATGGACCCTGTAGTATTGCTGAATCGATTGCCATCTACAAACCTGGTCATGTCTATCCACAACAGAATCAGTTGTCTCTCCCTTCGCTCATGTTCTGAATTTTTAGCAGAATCTCTCTGTTTCTCTCTCTCTATTTTTCTTCTTGCAGTTTCTTTCAAGATTGGGAACCTAGGGTCGAGGAAAACCGATAATGGTATTCGGATTGGGATCTGTGTTTCAAATCATTCTCCATCCATCCTTTGGCCCGCTTGTGAGAAGGTGACGGGAGGCAAGTGTAAAGTAAATTGGGACTTGGTATGCAAGCCGAAGGAGAGGGGCGGCCTTGGTATCCTCAACCTCAACAAGTTCGCGATGGCTCTTCGTCTTAGGTGGCTTTGGCTTGAGTGGGTTGATGCTTCTAAACCTTGGGTTGGTCTTGGAAACCCTTGTACCCGCCAAGATAAGGAGTTCTTTGCCTCCGCGAGTATGGTGACAATTGGAACGAGAAGAAGGCGCTGTTTTGGGAGGCCCCTTGGGTGGATGGGTCTTGCCCGAAAAATATTGCCCCCCTCATTTACGAGATTTCTACCAACAAAAGAGATACGGTGGAGAAGGCCATTAACAACAATTCTTGGACCACCAAGATAAATTTGGATAATGGCTTGACAACCGAGCACAGCCACCAATTCGTCTTTCTTTGGGAGAAGCTTGAGCATGTCAACCTCAACCTTCATGAGCCGGATACCATTGTGTGGAAGTTCTCTACTAATGGTTGCTATTCGGCCAAGTCGGCCTACAAGGCACAATTCCTCACTCTCACCACCTCCACTATGCCCGAGTTGGTGTGGAAGCATTGGGCGCCTCCCAAGTGCAAGATCTTTGCTTGGTAGGTTCTCCAAAATAGGATTTGGATGGCGGATCGTTTGGAGCGTCGAGGTTGGGACAATTGTGGAAGGTGCAAACTTTGTGACCAAACACAAGAGACCGCGGCGCACCTCCTCTTCCAATGTCGCTTCTCAACTAGAGTTTGGTCTTCGGTGAAGACTTGGTTGGGCATCCATGGTATCATACCTCCGGCTTGGAGCTCCCTCACTAGTGTGAAGGATTGGTGGTCTAGCGTGATTTGCGGAAGATCTCAACATCGCAAAGCCCTTGCCTCTTTGGCAATGCTCGTTTCTTGGGAACTTTGGAACGAGAGAAATGCCTGCGTCTTTCGCAACAAGTTCTCCACTCTTGAGTCGGTGGTGAACAAGATCAAGGAGGAAGCTCGTTTCTGGACGTTGCGAGAGTAGACTTTATTTATTTTGGCAAGGCTTTGCCTTTGCCGGGTTTGTAACACCTCTAAAACTTCTCCTTAATTAATTAAAATGGCAAGTCTTTTGCCTCGTTTCAAAAAAAAAATCCTCTTTTCTATCCTAAAATTCCCCAATTCCTCTGGACGTGGAAAACTTCACGGTCAGTCCTTGATAGAAAAAGGGAAGAACATCAGCAAGGCTGCGGGTGCACGACACCATGGCAAGGCTGTCGTGCCATCCAGCTACCCTCACCGATAGGCTAGAAAGGAGCGCCGCCGGCGTGCAAGCCGTGATGCGAACCGCCACACAGCCGCGCCAAATTGACCTCCACAGATGGCTCAACAATGGATAACTGATAACTCTCGTTCAACTGTAGGTCGAGGGAGGGAGATGCAATTGGAAAGCCTTCTCGTGCAATTTGAGAATGTCCTGGAAGCCCACGGTTTGGTTAGATCTGGTCATCTGGTACCCTCATTTTCCATCGGAAGGCCCAAAACGCATCGGTGCAGCTGGTGCAGGAGTGAGGGCGTTTCACTGGATACGTTCTCCCTTCCAGGAGCGCTGGGTGCTGCTGGGAGTCACCGCGTCTCACATGCAGTCCGAGTTGTGCTTCAGGTCATCGCCCTCGTGCAATGGATACATAGAAAACGTTCAAGGTGGTAGAGAGGATTTTATGAAGTCGGAGGACCGTGGCTCCGGCGGTGTCTAGGCGTTAGGCAGCTAGCAACGGGTGGGCGGGTGGCCCGTGGTCTGACAGCTTCAGCCTCGAATGCCATTGGGGTGCAAAGACAAAGAGGACAAAATCAGCTGACAAAGTATGGGCAGAAATCAGATCGGTTTACCAACACACAATCAGAATGTAAGGTAGCTTGAAATATTATGGAGTGAGAAGAAGAAGAAGAAGAAGAAGAAGAAGAAGAAGAAGAAAAAGAAGAAGAAGAAGAGGAAGCTGAGAAGATTGAAGACGCCGACCCGTACCGGAGTAAGATGCGAACAAAGAGGGTCGAGGTGGACCTCGGGTTTTAAAGTTGGAAATCCGAAAGAACTTCTCGTATCCCTGCATCGGTTTCATGTACAGTTTTTTCTCGAGGAGATCGTGGGGGAGAGGAAAAGAGTGCACCGTCACAGATATTGATGGAGGAGAGGAGCCGTCCATGGCTGCAGCCGAGTATGCGTTCCATGGCTGCATTATGAACATGTAGATGAACAGAAAAAATAGAGATGGGCTGGCCCATCTTTTGGTCCACAATGGAGAAAATGAAGCAACGGGCTGCACGAGGCGTTTGTTAGGCAGTGTGGAAACTAAATGGATCAAACAAACACACGCACGTAACGGACGAAACGGAAATCACACGTCGAACTGAACCGGGATTGCTGAGGTGGCATGTTGCTGAGTTGGACATCTTGCATATTGAGAGAAATACTTGTAGTGGGGTGCTCCTATTTAGATATAGAAGATAACGGAAAAAAAAAACTGAAAGCTTGATCGGTCCCAGTCAATGGCGACGTACCTAGTTGTTGATCGCTAAACTGACCCTACGTGGCTACGTACAGCGACTCATGCTAGTACCACGTTATTGGACTCATCAGTTTTGTAGACTATGACCGATTTCTGCAAGGTCGTATGTTGATGATTTCGCTGGTTTGACTACTACCGACGAGTCCAAGAAAGATCCACTGGGGACGAAGCGGCGACTACTTCCGAAGGATCTGAGCGTTGAAAAGAAGGAACAGAATGCTGGATAAATACACCCGATGCCAATCGGTAGGGTGCACACCATGTCAACAGTAAACTCCGGGTAGATGATTTTCCTACAAAAAAAAACTCCGGGTATATGTAAAAAGCGCTACCCTTTCTTAAATGCATGCATGAACGTTACCAAGGGAAATGATCAGTACTTTGTTTAATTCTAATTTACTTACTTTTGTCTGATAGAAGTCTGGTATCTATACTGTTACAAACAATGACCAACCCACGGCTGAAAAACTCTTCTGTGACACGCATAAGACTTTTCCAAAGTGGTGAATCGGTTGGTTTTACTGTCACCCGTGACAATGTTGTAGGATGTAGGTATTTTTGCGAAGCAACTCTTGGCATACGCCCTCCTCATTGAATAGCTTGAATAACAATCTGATAAGCGAACATTTATTCTTTAGTACGAGATTCTCCGCACCGAGACTACATTGATCTCTCTCAGTGGCGTAGCCAGGAACACAATCATGTGTTGTCAATTCAATCTTGTGATGTCAAATATATGTATCTGTAATAATTTTGTATGTTTTTGCACGATTGTTTCTCTATATATGAAGCTTTTCTCAAAATGATGTGTACTGATGTGACTACACAGCCAAAGTGTGGCTCCGCCACTGATCTCTCTGCCTGCATATTATACTCCACTTTACCAGCCGCTATTTACTTTTATGCTCGTCACATTGCCAGAGAAATATGGATATGTAATAGTCATGTCTCTTTCGCAACCCTTTAGTCACTTCAAAGAAGGAGAATATAAACATTGGGAGACTAGTGAGAACATTGTTTATAAGCGTTAGACTTCCAACAACTTAATTTTTTCGAACCTATCCCCAGCCTCCTTCCATTCCTTACTAGAGAGATTGGGGTAGTGACTAGGAATACCAAGATAACGGTATGTGAATGATCCATCATCACACCCAGACAGTTCAAATATGACAATGTAATCCACATACTGCAGAATAGATACACCACCATCAACCAGATGAGGAATGATGCCCGCTTGTCCATCCTCTCCTTCACCTTTCAATGAGGATGGCCAACATAATCGACCACAACATTAAACATGATTGGAGGCATATGATCACCATGCTTCAATTCTTTCAAAGTCTAGAAGTGTAGCCAATATCGCCATTCAATTTGTTACCAACACTCCCCTGCATAGACAGAGCAATCCAATTTAATCATCGTTGAGAAAAACCTATTGTAGACCATGCTTGCTTGGAAAAGGCAACTTGACCTTATCATACGACTTTTTCGAAATCCATTTCAAAATGACTCCATCTATATGTTTAGAATGGAGGTTCATGAATAGTTTCGTACGGAACTACAACCCCTCGAGTATATTTCGTTCTAAAATGAAAACGGACTGGGTTGGACAAAAATACTTGCCACTAGCGAGATTCGACTGGCTAACATTTAGAAACTATTTTCTTTCTAAAGATTTAGAAGACATATATTATGATACTTTGAATTTAGAAGAAATAAGGATAAAAACATTACTTCACAACATAATACTGCCATAATAATCTTAGGATCTTGATGTTCACTTCGTCCTCACCAGAGAATTTTTTCTCGCAGAGATATTTCGTTACCGAGCGGTAGCCGAAACTACTTTTACACCCGAGAAACGTCGATTACGGGTTACAAAGATTCTGAAAATCGAATTTAAACATTAAAAAAAGATCAAATAAGGTGCGTATGTTCTTCCCTAAACAAAACTATGGAGGACAATTTGACTCGGTCTACTACTGTCTACTATGTAAGTACGTCCGTACGCCCGCAGACGCGGTTTCGGAGAAGCGCGCAACGTGGCCACTAGGGAATACACAATTGGGCAATCCATGTGTTGCCAAGAACGCGTTCACTAGGCCACTTGCTAGTTGTTTACTGACCGTGAGCATTACCTCAAGCTGCAGCTGCTCCAAATCTTCTAATAGCAACTAGAGTAGCTAGTACGAGTACTATCTTGGATCGATCGCCCCTAATTTAGTCTTCTTCACTAGTGGTACCAGTGCTCTGCATCTCTCCCACAGCCCCGCCCGCCCACAGCGTGTATATAAGGGGAGCTCTGTCCAGTGCCATCTCCACAAAATCACAAGCTCGAAGACACTGACACAGCTTCATGTTGCACTGCATCTGCTAGAAGATCCATTAGTAGCCTCTCAACCCAACCTCGACCCAACAACCAACACAAACTTCTCCAAAGTTTCTCCTGAGTGTCATCCAACAAATACAGCAGCATACAATGAAGGTAAGGAAACCTATTTAGTTTCTGCCCTTGTTTCTCGTGTTCCCTTCCTTGTTCAGCAGCTTAACTTTTTTTTTTGCAATCCATTACCGAGCAAAAGCACAGGATTGATCGATCGCCTTTCTCTCTTTTTTTGCAGCAAAAGATTGTTATCAAGGTGAGCATGTCGTGCGACAGGAGCCGGTCGAAAGCCATGTCGATGGCGGCGAGAACAGCCGGGGTGACCTCGATGGGGATCACCGGCGATGCGAGGGACCAGCTGGAGGTGGTCGGCGAGGGCGTCGACCCGGTGTGCCTCGTAAGCTGCCTCCGCAAGAAGCTCGGCGGCGCCCACATCGTGCAGGTGGAGGAGGTCAAGGAGAAGAAGCCGGAGGAGAAGAAGAAGGAGGACCCCAAGCCGGCCGTGCCCATGTACGCGCCGCCGCCCTACTACCCCGGTCCCGGTTACTACCACCACCCGTACCCGTCGCAGATGGTGGTCTGCGACGAGCCCAGCAACTGCTCCATCATGTGATTGCAAGAGACCATTTTTTTCTCGGCAAATATACATATATACATGTGTTTGTTAATGGATTGGAGGAAATAAAAACGAAGAATGGATATATTTACGTGTTCATTCTTGGTTTCCAGTTAGAAAGAATCGTCGAACGCCAACGTAGATCTCGGTTCGCAGTCGCTTGCTTCTTCGTGGAGTTCGTACACGCCATTGACCAAGTGGGCTAGCTTGTGCTTGTGCATGCATGTGCCAGTCTGTGGTCTGTATGATTACCATTTACCGGCCACACTAGCTCTCACACAAGGTGGGCCAGATGTCAAACAGCGTGCATGCAACGACTCGTCCGCCACTTGCAAGAAAAAGTAGGACGTCACACCGTGACGCGGTCGGTCTCACATCGTGACATAGATCATGACATCCAATGATCGGGTGATAATTGGGGTCGATCCATAATGTGCATTTCCATTTCTATACCTTTGCTCCATCTACCCACGGTCCCGCAAAATCTCAAAACGAAATGATCTACTGTATAATACATGTTGCTATCTCACTTGGGCTAGTAGGCGTGAAAATCCAACTTTTGAGAAATTGGATAGGGTGCTTACGTCTACGGAATGGGAACAAAAATACCCTCTAGTGACTGTACAGGCTTTAACTAGGGTGGGATCTGATCATACTCCGTTGTTAGTCGATTCAGGAGTCAATGCTCATGTGGGGAGAATACGGCACGTTTCTCTTTTGAACTTTCGTGGTTGAGAGAGGAAGGTTTCTATCAAATGATTGCTGCCGAGTGGAATAAGCCGGCTAAGGGGGATACACCAATTGAGGTGTGGCAAAATAAAATAAGACACCTTCGTCGTTTTCTCAAGGGGTGGGCTAAAAATCAAAGCGGAAAATATAAGATAGAAAAGGAGAAATTGCTGAAAATTATTGATGACCTTGACATTAGAGCTGAGACTTACCCGCTTTCGGTGGCGGAGAGAGACACTCTAAGAAATGCTACAGATAGGCTTTGTTGCCTTAGGAGGGACGAGGAAACTAAGCGGGCACAAAGGGCAAAAGTAAAACACATTCAGGAAGGTGGAAATAATACAAAATATTTCCATCTTGTGGCAAATGGGAAACATAGAAAGAAGAATTGTTTTCAGTTAGAGCAAGAGGAAGGTACGATTATAGGGCAGGAAAATTTAAAAACATATATCACTGAGTATTACAAGAAATTGTTTGGTGCTTCCTTGCCAAGTGAAGTAACGATGGTGGAGAATATAACTAATGATATACCGCAATTAACCGAAGAAGAGAATAATATTCTTACAGCTGATTTCTTAGTGAAAGAAGTGTATGATGCTATTTCTCAAATGGAAATGAACAAGGCACCTGGGCCTGATGGATTTCCGGCAGAATTCTATAAAACCTTTTGGGAGGTTATTAGAGATGATTTAATGGCTTTATTTGTTCAGTTAAAGCAAGGAAATTTGTCTTTGTTCAAACTGAACTTTGGAGTCATCACTTTATTACCTAAAAAAGATAATGCGGTACAGATTCAGCAATATAGACCAATTTGTCTTCTCAATGTCAGTTTTAAATTTTTTACGAAAGTAGGTACTAATCGTATTACCGAAATTGCTCAAAAGATTATTAGACCGACTCAGTCGGCGTTTATGCCTGGTCGACACATACTCGAAGGGGTGGTGGTCTTGCATGAAACTATTCATTAACTTCAAAGAAAGAAAATGAATGGTGTCATTTTTAAAATTGACTTTGAGAAAGCATACGATAAAGTTAAATGGCCGTTTCTCCAACAAGCTATGCGTATGAAAGGTTTCACACAAGAATGGTGCAACTGGATTACGCAATTTGTTCAGGGGGGGGGGAGCGTAGGCATTCGGGTGAATGATGACATTGGTCATTATTTCCAGACTAGGAAAGGACTCAGACAGGGAGATCCTTTGTCGCCAATGCTGTTTAATATAGTGGCGGACATGCTAGCCATTCTTATCGCACGGGTGAAGGAAGATGGTCAAATAGGTGGTCTTATCCCTCATTTAGTAGAAGGGGGCCTATCTATTTTGCAATACGCCGATGACACTATTCTGTTCATGGAGCACGATCTAGAAAAAGCGGTCAATATGAAACTCATTCTATGCATCTTCGAACAACTCTCAGGGCTTAAAATCAATTTTCATAAGAGCGAGATTTTCTGCTTCGGGGCAGCAAAGGATGTAGAAAACCAGTATAAACAGATCTTCGGCTGTGAGTCTGGTTCTCTACCTTTTAAATATCTTGGGGTTCCGATTCATTATAGGAAACTTCGGAATTCCGAATGGTACCCAGTTGAGAGTCGTTTCGAAAGCAAGCTAGGATGTTGGAAGGGTAAGATGTTATCTTATGGGGATCGGCTAGTTCTTGTTAATTCAGTATTAACAAGTTTACCGATGTTCATGTTGTCTTTCTTAGAAATACCAAAAGGGGTACGAAAAAGACTTGACTTTTATAGATCTCGCTTTTTTTGGCAGAGCGATGAGAACAAAAAGAAATATAGGTTAACAAAATGGAACATCATATGTAGACCGAAAGACCAGGGTGGTTTAGGAGTGGAAGTGCTAGAACTAAAGAACAAATGTTTACTCAGTAAATGGCTGTTTAAACTTTTAAATGAAGAAGGGGTTTGGCAGGAATTGCTGCAAAACAAATATCTTCATAGTAAAACTTTGGCTCACGTGGAAGCACAACCTAATGACTCTCCATTCTGGAAAGGTCTTATGCGGGTAGAGGATCTTTCCGAGTTGGCAATGGGGAAACCACCAGGTTTTGGGAAGATACCTGGCTGGGCAAAACACCATTGAAAGACCAATATCCATTACTCTATAACATTGTGCAACAACAGAATGTTTCGGTTCATGATGTGCTGCACAATGCTCCTCCCTTAAACATAGGCTTTCGTAGGGCACTTGTAGGGAACAAGTGGGACATGTGGTCTCATTTATGTATTAGACTAATGGATATTACCCTCAATGATGTTCCGGATAGTTTTCATTGGAACTTGACACAGAATGGCACTTTTACAGTTAAATCTATGTATGAAGACATGATGAATGGACATACTAGATTTCTGCATAAATACTTATGGAAACTGAAAATCCCACTTAAGATTAAGGTTTTTATGTGGTTCCTTCAGAAAAAAGTAATACTCACTAAGGATAACTTGGCAAAAAGAAATTGGAAAGGTGACTCTCGTTGTTCCTTTTGTGGGAACGATGAATCGGTGGAACATCTATTTATTTCCTGCCCTTTTGCTCAACTTGTTTGGCGTGTTATTTTTTGTACTTACAATATTCCTCCTCCTACCAATGTTACTAATATGTTTGGGAATTGGTTGAATGGGATGGATATAAAGACCAAGGATAGGATTCGCATCGGCGTCTCAGCTATTTGTTGGTCTATTTGGAATTGTAGGAACAATCTTGTTTTTAACAGGAAAGAAAATTTTCATGTCTTACAGGTTATCCATATGGCGGCGCACTGGATCCAGCTTTGGGCTTTCTTGCTGCCTTCGTCCCAGCGAGACCTTATGGTGGCTGGATGTGCGAGGCTCCTGTTGGTGGCACAGGAGTTTTTCTCCCGGCATACGTGGCAGCATACTAGTAGACTTTTGTAGTCTTTTATCTCTGTCATCGGTGTCGTTTCTGAGCTGTGCTTTGATCCTGCGTGATCGCTGTTTTGTTAAACTTTTAATAATTGCTACTTGAGACCTTGTAATAATCGGCTGTGTGCATCACTCGATGCAGAGGCTGGGAGTAATAAAATTCCCTTTTCTAAAAAAAAGTCCTACTCCCTCCGTTCCTAAATGTAAGATGTTTTAAATGTTACACATGTTATCTAGATACATACACAAATGAGTGAACATACACATGAAATGTTTCTAGATACATTTGTGTACATGTGTGTGTGGAGAAAGTCTAAAACATTTTATATTTGGGAACGGAGGGAGTACATCTGAATCTTTCAAAAAGAAAAAGAAGTCCTACATGGCTACATCTGAATAAATTTAGCACGATGGTATGGCTGTTTCTAACAATGTGAAAATATCTCTGAATAAGGGCAGGTGTGCCCGAAAACCTAATTAGTGAAAATTTTGAAATTGTCTATTGTTCACCACCCAGATCCACCCGTTTGTCTTTTTTTGTACAGACCAAAATATAACGAATTTGGAGTTCAAATTTTGCATGATTGTAGATCTCGACAATATCAACACCCGGATTTTTTTTCGAGATTTTTAAAAACTTTAAAGTGTCAATTTTAAATTTTCAAAAAAGGCCACCATGTAGCTCGGCCTCCAAAAGTCCACTCTCCAGGAGGGCCATGAAATTTTCTCAACAGAAAGATAAATGAATAAGCTTTGCCAATTCATCATGGTCACAGGGAGGTCGCATACGCAAGGAAAGGAGAAGAGACGTGCTGGGGCCTAAAAAATCTGCAGCGATTTCATACGAGTGGATTGGCCCTTCTTCCTGTCAATGCTCTTTACAGTGGCGTTCTTTTCTTCGTCTTACATACGTTGTTGGAGTCTAGGAAGACTACGATTAGAGTAACAAAACTGCTGATGACCAGAAGTTCAGGACACCAACAAAAGCACAAGAATATTGGTATCAGATAGTCCCCATCTCCACAATTCCAAATTCTAAACAAACAAAAAGAATGGCCACCTACTGCCGAACACGGCAACCAGCTGATTAGTCTATCATGATCCAGGGATTATTCTCAAGAATAGATCTTTAGGATCTCTTTGGACACTTTTACCGTTATTTTAGTTCAGCATTTGAATATTTTGTCCTACTGGTCACCCAATATCGTGCGTGTTCTATTATCTTATCTTATAGCAGCGTCGTCTAGTCACCATATTAGTCTGAAAGGATTCAACGCAAGCAATACATATATTCAAGGTCTGTGGCATACTGGCATGTGCCTTTTCAGACTCCTTTTTCGACTTTTCCCTTCTGGCTAAAATCACCATCATGTCTACCGAGAGATCGATCGTGCACCAATGAAGGGTGTTCAACCTCTAGAATTTAACTTTCTCAAAAAATAAACCTCTAGAATTTAACGTACCATTGATAACTTTATATGGGGCTAAAAGTCGTAAGCTTTCTTAAATTAACCTAGACTTACCTTTTTACCAGCGAAAACAGTAGGAGACTGTCCTACTGTATGAACGAAAAAATAAAGAGTCCATGTGCAAGAACAAAACTAAACGACCACATGAATTGGTCTAGCCACTATCTAAGAGAAAGTTGTTAGAGCACTACGGATAGTTTAGTGCTGTCCACAGTTTAGTTTCCTGGGCATCAATATAAATAGCGTGAAAATAGTGCATCTAATGGCGTGATTGCGCACCTCAAGACAAACCGGTATTGTTAACCTTTTTACTCCTGAGTCCTGACTCAAACATCACAATACATTCATGCTCAGTGAATCATCTACACAACTCGGAGTCAAAAAACACAGAATCTAGCTTTCCGGTTTGATCAAATGTACACCAACGACATATATATACACATCGTTTTCTTGTTGAAGATGTTGGTTTGTGAATCTATGTTGGGTGATCATAGAACCTGGTCCGGCGTTGCGTTGGACTAGCTAACATTGACGTAGGAGGGATGACTCCTCTTTAAGGTGTTGCTTTGGAACGTTGCATACTTTATCATGTCACATCTCACTCGACAAGTCGATTGGCTCACGTTCGTAAAGCTTGTGTAGCTAGTCTTCATACGTGCTGTCATGAGGCATGTCCTATGTGGATAACATCGAGTTTATGTTTATAAGCCGATTTTGTTCAACATAAATGCTTGGCTTTGTTTGACAAAGTTTTCAACAATAAATAATAAAGGATAATGATTGTATGCATCAACCGAGAGAGGAGGACGGAGGTTTATCCTGACGTTTGGAGGCATTCTGGCTGCAACTATGACAGTCATGTGATCTAGCGGTCGTGGCACAGCCGCACGCTTAAGAGTCTGAGCTGGATAATTCCCAGCTTCACGACGTCGAGTGTTCTTAAGGTACAAATGTGAACCCTAAGTTTTTGTATACGTTGTGTGTGTGTGTGTGGGGGGGGGGGGGGGGGGGGGGGGGGGGTGAGTGTGGAGGGTGGGGGGGAGGGAGGGAGGACGTGAGAAAATACTTTGCAAGTTGCTAGTTTTGTTAATACTAATAAAGACTGAGTTTGAGCGAGATACTGTTATGCTAAAGAAAATTGCACAAACATGAAGTAAAGGGGAGGATGGTCCTCATAACTTGTTCTTGTACAAGGTATATAATCTTTGTTGAGATTTCTCCGAGGAAGATGATAAAGGCTTGGATGATTAGACAGCTAACTCGAGGTGTGGAAGTCACACTCCCATAAGAAGCAACCGATCGATCTCTCGGTGGTTCGCCAAAGTACCCACATTAAGGGATGATGTGAAGGTAGTGAAAGGGAGATCCAGCCAAGAATTGGTTATTCCAGAAAATGGACCAGGAACGATGATTGGACTTTGTTGCCTTACCCCATCAAATAGAAATTATTGTGTGTATCCAATGGTGCAGAGGAAAGGGTATTTCACCCTTTCGGAAAAAAAAACCATTTTATGTAAAACCCCGTGAAACACCAAACCGCAGAAAGCTACACGCACTGCGTACATCGTTTCTTTTTTGTTATTTTAATGGAGTACACGGTCTTGTTTGAAAGTAGGGCAATAATTGGATCATATGTGCACAACAATAGTGTAACTTTAGTTTTACATTTTCAGCAGAATTAAATCTACGTCCTGGCAAATTAACTGTCAGAAGTCAGGGTGTAAAACTGTAACCTGTAGTCTGCATGTAGAGCATCTCTAGCAGAGCCCGCAAAACGCGAACCCGCAAAACAGTTTTGAGGGTCGCGGAACGCGCGTTTTTTTTGCTCGAAACGCGGCGCGGCGGAGCAGAAACCGCAAAGCCGAACGTCAAAACAGAATATTCTGTTTTGACGTTCGGCTTTGTGGTTTGTTCATACCTTTCGGTCCCGGGGACATTCGCGGGCGTAGTTTCGGCGCGGGCACGGGCGTGTTGGCTGCAGCAGCTGCGCCGGGCACGGGCGCGTTGGCTGCAGCAGGGGCGGCGCTGGCCCTGACCTTCCGCACGGACGCCCTCTTCTTCGTAGCCGCGGCGGCGGGAGTGCCCCGCGGCAGCGGTGGCGGCGGTGGTAGCCGCAACCAAGATTTGGGCCGCGCCGGCGGTGCCCAGTCTTCTCCGCTTCGTCGGCGCCAATGGACCAGCCGTGTCGGCGGCGGTGCCGAGCTCTGCCCGGCCAGCTAGATCTGTCGATGTCGCCGCCCCGACCGGGATGGTCACCAGGGACGGGTCGGAGGCGCTCATGGCAACGATGGGGCAGGGCGCGCGATGGCCGGAGTGGGGGAAGAGAAATCGGTGGCGGCGGCGGCGGCGGTTCGGGGGCTGAATCTTCCTCGCGCCAACGATAGAAGAGGATGAGGTTCCGTCTGCGGGCCGGGGATGGAAACCTAGCTTTCTCGGTTTCGAGGGCCGGATTCACGGGGCCCTCAAAATCTTTTACGGGTCGGGGAGTTTTGAGGGTTCTGTTCTCTGCGTTTTTAAGATTTCGAATCCGTATCGGGCGGTTATTTTGCGGGTTTGGGCCTTTTGCAGGCTCTGCTAGAGATGCTCTTAGATATTGTATCATGCAGTTTACATTTCTATAATCGTATTTTTTTTTAAAATACAATCGTATTTTGTAAAGAAGTAAAGACTATCAAAATAGTAGTAAGTCAGGCAACTTAAAATTTTGATTGCGGTGATGAAAATGACACCGCCGAATCCAATGGCCCATGCGCCGGCCAGTTGAATGGTCTTTAGACGGCGATGCCTCCTCCAGTTGATTGCTGAGATCAGCGTTGCAGATCATGACCACTTCTCAGCGTATGTTGATAAAATTACCGGTGCCGCGGGAGTCCAAGAAAGGTCGTCCATGCTTGTCTCACTGGTGACGAAACGATTAATTCAAACGCTTAAATAAATGAAAAAAAGCACAATGCTAGCTAGATAAGCATACACAGCGCAAATCAAGAGTGCAAAAGTATACGTCAGTAAGCTGTTGAATAGACACGTACGACTCCCTGTGTCCCCATGTAGGTGACATATAAATTTACTACTTAATAAATTACTAATAAATTATATATTGTTTAAATTGGACCGAGTATGTATACAAAAATATGAAGATCTATACTACCAAATAAATATTAATAGATTCAACATAAGATATATTTTTATAATTTATTTATGAAATATTATAGTTGTAGATATTTTCTATATATATTTAGTCCAACTTAGAAAGTGTTGATTTTTAGCTCAGTTTATAAGACACAATATTAATGGTTTTGAAAGAGTACAACAAGGATGGGCAGGCCTTCTACTCCCTCCGTCCATATTTACATGGTTTCCTTGTTACGCGTGTTATAACATTGATCGTACATTTGACTAAAAATACACGAAAAATATGTCATACAATTATACCATTTAAAAATTAATTCAAATACGAATTCAAGGGTGTGATCTAAAATATAAGTCACGTTTTGTTAGTCAAAATGCTGATCAAACTTAAATCTCAATAAAGTTGTGTGCCATGTAAATGTGAATGGATGGTGTGGAGGATGTTGGTCTCCGCTAGCACTAGTGGAAACAGGAGCTTTAGTCCCAGGTCGTAAGCCCCTCTCGTACTGGATTCACACCCGGGACGCCCTGGGCGGGACTAGAGGCCCCCACCCGTCTAGTCCCGGGTGGCTTACGATCCGGGACTAGAGAGCTCCACGCGGGCCCAGGGCAGAGCGCGTGGCAGAGGACCTCTAGTCCCGGGTGGTAATACAACCCGGGACTAGAGATTCTCCCACGTGGCGGCTTCTTGTTTTTTTGTTTATATTATGATTAATCTTGCAAAATATATGGTTAATTAATTATAAATCAGAAAAATACATATCGCATATCAAAAAATTCATAAAAGAAATCTTTATGCGAATTCGATCATTTTTAATTGATTACATGGAGATCACAACCGGGAATAGAGCCCGTCTATTCGGTTAATTACATAGAGATTACATGGAGATCACAACCGGGACTAGAGCCCGTCTATTCGATTAATTACATAGAGATCATATAAAACAGGGACTAGAGCCCGGCGTCTATTCGATTACATGATCATCGCCGGGACTAGAGCCCGTCTATTAATTGGTGGCATTGTATTTTCCCTTTGGGTTTATGACATAGTTCATCAAAAATCCCGCAATTTCCTCTTGAATTGGTCGAAAACGGTCCTTTGGTTGCAGGTCTCTCCGCATTCTATCCATCTATAAAAGAAGGAGATCAATATGAATATCAATCATCATAACAGAAATTATGAATGACACTCAACACAATTGATGGTAATAAAATAAAACTGTGAATATATTTGTTCACATACTTCTATAAATGTCGATGGGTTCCGCTCAGAGACCTCCCGACGAATCCACTCGCAGACGTAGTATCCACACAAATTGGTCCCCAGTGGCTGCCTTTCACAATACTTTACGAGAATAGATTTCAATCAAATAATAATCAAGCATGGTATGATGGTATTGAAATTTGAATTAAAGAGATGCGCGAACCTAGCTCGTACTACTGACCTTGGCATTAACAAAAGTAAGCTCCTCTTTAAAATCACCAGATGTCATCTTTATGAAATCTTTCCAAATCCTGCCCGGCAAACAAATGAATAAATGAGTTATTAATTAGTTACTTGATATCTCAGGAATTGAACAAAAGAGACCGATATAGTACGATAATGATTGAAAATACCCTTGGAGCACATCTTTAATATGTTGGTACTTCTCTTGGGGCCACGCCAATGAGTCGAAGATTTCAACTTTTGCATCATCAACTTCAATGATTAGCAGAATGTAATGGTCGCTGCGCATGTTTATATATGTCAGTAACTAATCAGTTACACTTAACATCGAGTAAGAAAAAACTAATGTGTACAAGACAGTAACACTCTTACCTGAAGTTGTAAGGAAACAATATCTTCCTTTTATAATCTTGCCTCTTTATGAACCTAAACAAGTTGGCCACCGTTTCCTTCTTGTAGTTTCGTAGCAGATTTTCATTAACTCGGGTTGGGTCAACGAACCCAATCTCATAGATTCTTTTTCTGTCACATTCATCACTCTTCATTCTGCATAATAGCGTAGTGAGCATAATTAGAACAGGCAATGACCGAGCTGAGCTATAGACTTTATTTTAGAAAATAAATGAATTGAATTACTTACAAACAATAGGTACTGACGATACTCAACTCGAGGGCGTCAAGCTGGTATAACTGATAGAGTTCTTCAAGATAAATAGTTATCTCGTCTTTACCTTTGAAATGTTCCTCTGTAACTTGCACAAGGAACACTTTTCGATCTAGCTTTGTGACTTCCATGTACCAGTTATGCAGTCTTAGCATTTGTGTTGGTAGATTTAGGTGGCACTAGAGACTTCCCGTATTCCCAGGTCCATTTATCAGGTGGCATAAGGGAGGGGAGCTCTTCTGCTTCCAGTTGAGAAAGTGAGATACCAAGTTCTGCAGCAAATTCCGCGCGGTAAGCTAAATCCGCCGCGCGCGCGGAGCCCTTATCAGTGGCCACCTTGAGCGGGGAGATGGACTGTTTTGACAGCTCTCCGAGCTGGGCAACCTCTCTTCTTGTTCTTTTCCCACTGGAGGTACTACTTGTCGTCGTGTTGGGGTGAGTTCTCTTCAAACAACGTGCATAGTCATCTGGCCTATTTATCTCAATTTGCGATGGATGACTAAGAAATTCCGTAGCCCACTTTTTTTGCTCTGCCGTAAATACTTGCTTTGGCGTGTGCTGTCTTTTCGCAGCCAATTCCGCCATCTGTCTTTTCGCGTCGGCTGCCAGCCACGCAGCGCCTTGCTCTGGAGTCATCTCGACATCGTAAGGTCTCGGGGGAGGAACCTTCGGTACTTTTGGGAGGGGCTCGTATTGGGGTTTGGGTCGGAAACCCATCGAGTGGGCTGAGGAGTCGGCTAGAGACTTTTGGGCGGTCTTAGCCTTAGTGGGCGGAGGCGGCGGAGGAGTCGGCTGAGGAGACGGCTGAGGAGTCGGCTCAGGCGGCGGCGGAGTCGGCTGAGGAGTCGGCTGAGGCGGCGGCGGAGATGGCTGAGGAATCGGCTGAGGCGGCGGCGGAGTCGGCTGAGGCGGCGACAGAGATCGAGATGGACTCGTGTTGTGGTGGTCGTCACTGCCGTCATCTCGACTCGGAGCAGGCGATGGTGGCCTTGGCGTCCAGCCTGGAACCACGATTTATTTCTTGGGCCATAGAATGAGTCTACCCTGGCAATCTCCCAGTGTCCTCTCATCATCATCTCCAGGGATGTAAAGCTCGAGTGATTGAAATGCGGGTTCAACTTGATCCACGCCGACACGAGCATAGCCATCTGGAATCTCATTGCCATGATACAGTGTTGTAGATTCACAAGTTAGAGCATAGCCGTCCGCCGCCTTCACGGTTAAGTTTCTCAGTGCGTCATGTAGCTCACAACTTGTCTTCTCAGTGATAAAATCCACGGGGTAGGTTTGCTTCGATGCCTCATCAGCACCGACCGCCGCGGAAGCCACACTGCTTTTCCGTTGAGATGGACCACCTGCTTGACTATCTTGCTGCAGCGGATGAGTTGCCCCTTGACAAGCTTGCTCGCGCAATTGATCTATTTGCTTCTGCTGTTGGCTAATGATACTTTCTACTTTGCTCAACCGGTCTGAATCCTCCTGCTCCTTCCTCTTCCTTGCTCTTGCTCGGCTTCTATAAGATTCACGGTCCTCGGGAAACCCTTCATTCCACGTCACAGAGGCTCCCTTGCCTCGTGTTCGTCCTCCTTTTTCTTTATTACCGAGGCCCTTTGTCAGCTCGTCGTTCTCTCTGTCGGGAATAAACCTTCCCTCTCGAGCATCGGCGATTGCATCAAGAATTGCTTTCCGGGGTATAGGAGTTTCTTTCGTTTCATCAACTATTAGATCACCTGATGCGTCATACTCCGCCCCATGAGCAAGCATCCAATTTCTGACCCTATGGGGCCAGTTATCTGTAACATGAGTGATCCCTTTTTCGCGCATAGCGGCCTCAATCAGATCCCACTTAGGCTCGGCACTTACGTAGCCACCTCCCCCAACTTATGGTGATATTTCTTTTTCCCTGCATTCTCCTTATTCTTTTTTGATCTTTGCTTGGCTAGTTCTGAATCCTTGGATTCCAAAAATGCCTTCCAGTGAGCCCGTTGCCTCTCTAGTGCTCCAGTGAAATCTGAAACTTTATTTTTCGAGACCCAATCACGGTATAATCTATTCTTGTAATTATTGAATTGTTCAACCATCTTCTTCAGAGCGAAATGCTTGACTTTTTTTCGTCATGGCTTCTGTCTTTTCGGGACAATCCAACACCGGTAGGGTGAACTTTGCTCTGAGCTTGTCCCAAAGCACATCTTTAGTTCTGTCGCTGACATAACTAGCTCCCTCTAAGTTTTTTTGCTCATTCCATTCCAGAATGCTGATCGGAACATTGTCCCTAACAACAACTCCGCATTGATGCACAAACTTAGCTGCGTTCGCCTTGGGCTCCAACGGTTTGACATCTGCAGAGATGACCTCAATTGGGAGATGCGCATCCGCGGCCATCCCTTTGGCATGGCCTCGTTTACTAGATTGGGTTGATGCGGAGGTCTAAAAATAAGAAACATTTGTTAATACATATATATACAAATCAGTTATTGCATCTGATCAACATAGGCTTAATATACCTCGCCAGACGGCAGGGGTCCACCAATTTGCGGGTCGTCATCGCACTCCTTGCTAGTTTGCGCTCCGTTGCTTCCTTCCGGCTCCATTCTCGGACCAGACTCGTTAAAAAATTGTGAGCCATCTTCTGCTCTACCGTCTTCAGCTCCATCCTCGGGTTGCCGCAGAATGGAGAAGATCTCTTCTTCTCCTTCTCTGCTTACGAAGGGAACATCTCCATCCATTGCTTAACTAATACAAAAGAAAGATAAAACAATGTTAGCATTAGCAGAATAATTCAAAGTAGGGAACTTTACAAATATGCAAAAGTATCGCTCATACATCTTTATTTAATCCAGTTGCATAGCTCGGGTCCATTTTTATTTAACCCTAAATACATCATGAATAATATCAATAATACATCTTCCTCTCACATGCATTAACCTCTCAAACTAACTACGACCGGGTCCTAAGCCGCGGGGTGCTCTGGTACCGGCGCTGCGCATCCAAAGAACATGAACCATCACAGGGTCATAAAGAACCCTATGAAGAATCGACCATCTACTGTCATACACCGCTGGCGTATCCAACAAATACATGTAGCGACGGACGTGCTCGTCCTCCTCCCTGATACGGCGACGTACCACCTCCTCGGGGGCCGGCTCCCTCTGCACCGAGCGTGGCCCACTCGACCGCCACCAAAGAAGATCCGGGTCGACGACGTCACCCGGATTCCTAACCAAGCTACACCCGGAAGGTAGCACCTCCCAGTGCCAACCCGGCGGAGCCCAGTCCCGGACATCGCCCCTCTGGTCCAACAGAGACATCGTCGCCAAGAACAATAAACTAAAAACACATTTTTGTAAGCAAAATGTTTACACTATGAATTTCCTAACACTAACAATAAAATTTCCAACAGTAAAACTAAAATTTCTAACATCTAACAAGTACCAAATTTCATCCCGGCATATATCTAACATCTAACACAAAAATTCCTAACACTAAAACAAAAATTCCTAACATAAAAATTCCTAACATCTAACAAGTACCAAAATTAACTAACACAAAAATTCCTAACCTAAAACTAAAATTAGCTAACACTAAAATGCCTAACACTAAATTACACTAAAAAAACAAAACAAAACAGTACCTAAACTAAAAAAAAACTACCTTGCGGGCCGGGCCGGGAAGAAGGGCCGGGGCGGCGGCGGATCGGAGCAGCACGGCCGGAGGCGGCGCTGCGGCGTGCGGGGGAAGGGGCGACGGCGAGGGTGAAGCGCGCGGCGGAGGAGGAGGGCGACGCGGCGGAGGAGAGGCGGCGCGGAGGAGGAGGAGGGCGACACGGCGGGGCTCGGGCGCGTGGAGGAGAGCGGCGTGGTGGGGCGCGGGCTCCGGCGCGTGGAGGGAGCGGCGCGGCGGAGGAGAGCGGCGCCGGCGATTTCGGCAGCCTGACGGCGTCTGGTTCGCCGCGGCGGCCTCCTCTTCCTCTTTTCGCGGGTCATGGCTCCAGCCGGGATGGAGGCCTGGGTATTTATACCCATGGACGTCTGGTCCCGGGTGGTGGCTTCACCTGGTACTAGAGGGGTACCTCTAGTACCGGGTGGAGCCACCACCCGGGACCAGAGATGTTTTCGCAGATGCCACCCCCAGCGCGCGCAAATGCACCTCTAGTCCCGGGTGGTGGCTCCACCCGGTACTAGAGGTCTGTTTTTTGCGTTCAAGGACCAAAATTTTGAATTTTAGCGCGCAAATGCCCAAAAGTGTGAATTTGAAAAGTGTTTGAATATGAATTTGAATAACTTGTGCATATTTTTGAATCTGACAAAAATTTCAACATGAAAAGTGTTTGAATTTGAATAACTAATCCAAAACCATTTTCTGTTTTCTAAAATAATTATTCTAACTATTCAAACTATTGACCATTTTGCCATTTTCAATTAAATAATGCATTAATTAATATTGTTTGAATTTGTAATAATCATCTCTTTATTTTAAAAACATCCTTAACAACATCCCACACAGTTACATAAAAGGATACATTATTACACATCACTAACAGTTACATTACTACTTAAACAGACTTCCTGGATCGGAGGCCGTAGGATTAGGGGGAACGGCGGGAGGAGCCAGCCCCGTTCGCGGCCGCCTGGTTCTCGCGCGCACGTTTGCGGCGTAGGGCATGAGCCATGGAGGATGAGTCTTTCAGCGCCCATGCCAGCTCGGAAGCCTCCTTCGCCTTGAGCTGGCAGGAAGTCCTGGCTCGCTGGACACGGTCATCGGCGACGGACTGCAACGAGGCTTCAATGGCCTCCTGCATCTACGGCCCGCCGCCCTCTTCCCCATGGTCGCTCCAGTCGAAGTCGTCGTCGTCGTCCTCCTCCTCGTCGGGAGGTGCGGCGGCGGCTGGTGGAGGTGCGGCGGCCAAGTCGCCGTATACGGCCGCGGATCCCCACGCCACCCCTGCGGCGTACGCATCCTCGTCGGGGTCAGGGACGTCAGACCACACGCGCTCGTACGTCCTCCGCACCTCCTTCGGCACCGGAGCAGGAGGCCGGTAACAGGCATTCCTCTCCACGCCAGGCTCGTGGGCATACGGCGGGATAGGCTCCGCAGTAGCGCCCAAGCGCGCTCTGCCGAGCACGCTCGACCTCGTCCAGAAGGCACTGCGGCGGGCGTGGCGAATCCATCTCGTGGAGACGATGCGTTCATGGCTAGGAATGGTGGATTAGGGTTTACCCCGTCGGCGACAATATATAAAGACCTCCAGGGAAGCGCTGGGCGAGGACACGTGCCCAGGTCAGCGCTGGGGGAGGACACGTGCCCAGGGCAGCGCTAGGGGAGGACACGTGGCTAGGGCAGCGCTGGGGGAGGACACGTGACTGACACGAGTCGTGACCGCAAAGCCCGCCTTTAGTCCCGGTTGGTGTTACCAACCGGGACTAAAGAAGCACACGGATCATGTGTTTCTTTCAAGCGCTTGTGAGACGTTGGATCAGGGGTGTGTTTCTTTTGAGGGCTTGTGAGCTGTTGGATCAGCACTATCACGACCACTTCGTGAGCCACATGACCCTATTTATAACCCCTCCCGGACATGTTCAGCACTCAGTGTCTACTCATTGTAGTTCATTTTGGTATACGAAGCATTCGGATTCGCTGCATACGTCCAACGGTGCATTTGATATGCGGGCACTCACGAGCCACCGTTGGGCTGTATTCAGGAGAAACCGTGTGTTTTGTTCTCTTCAGTGTTTAGAGTTTTCAGAATATAGTTACATAAAAGTTTAATACATTATTACACATCACCAACAACATCCCTATCTAGTCTTCACTTTTTCTTCGCGTGTGTCCCTTTATTCTGATTGCGCCGTAACCATGGACAGCTTCATCATTTAACTTGATGCTTGGGTCAGTGTTCACTTTGAAGGGCGGAATTTCATGAAACTTATTGTAATCTTCTGACATGTCTGTCTTGTCCTCCACTCCCACGATGTTTCTTTTCCCTGAACCATTTGGGTCTACCTTTACCCCACCGCCTTTCAGGTTGAACCATTTGCACCAGAACAAAGGGACCTTAAAAGAAGGTCCATAGTCAAGTTCCCATATCTGCTCTATGTAACCATAATATGTGACCTTTTGCCCATTGTTGTTTGTTGAATCATCAAAGCGGACACCACTGTTTTGGTTGGTGCTCTTTTATTTTGGGCGATCGTATAAAAGGTATTCCCAGTTATCTCATACCCTTGGAAAGTCCAAATAGTTGAAGATGGTCCCCTAGACAACAAGTACAGCTCATCTGAGACAGTGTTGTCATTGTTGAGATGTGTTTGCAACCAACCGCCAAAATTTTCCATGTGTTCCTTTGTAATCAAGGAGTCCTCCATCCCCGGGTTGCTGGAGCGTACAATATTCTTGTGTTTCTGGATATACGGATCCACCAAACTGGAACTATGTAGAACTGTGTAGTGTGCTTGTGTGAAAGAATGCCCGTCCCTACATATTGTTGATTTCCTTCCTAGAGTGTCTTTTCCACTCAGTCTCCCCTCATGTCGTGATTCAGGAAGACCAATCGGCTTAATGCCCGGAATAAAGTCAACACAAAACTCAATGACCTCCTCTGTTCCATAGCCTTTGGAGATGCTTCCTTTTGGCCTAGCACGGTTATGAACATACTTCTTCAAGACTCCCGTGAACCTCTCAAATGGGAACATATTGTGTAGAAATACAGGACCCAGAATGGTAATCTCGTCGATGATACGTCTCAAACGTATCTATAATTTTTGATGTTCCATGCTTGTTTTATACCAATTGCTACATGTTTTGCATCTACTTTATATCACTTTTATACATTTTTGGGACTAACCTATTAACAAGATGCCGAAGTGCCAGTTCCTGTTTTCTGCTGTTTTTGTATTCCAGAAAAGCTAGTCTGGAAATATTCTCGGAATTGGACGAAACTTCACGGGGATCCCTATTTTACCAGAACACACCTGAGGACCGAAGGAGCAACGAGAGGAGCCAGGAGGGCCCACACGCACCTAGGGCGGGGCCCCCCTCTGCGCGCCCTAGGGTGGTGTGGGCCCCTCGGGGGTCTCAGCCGCCGCCCTTTCGCCTACTTATTCCCCCCGACGCGAAAACCCTAAGTGCCTGAGCAAATATCCACGAAAAGTTCCAGAGACGCCGCCGCCGTCAACCCTAGCTCGGGAGGGTTCAGAACCTCTTCCCGGCACCCTGCCGGAGAGGGGAATCGTCACCGGAGGCTTCTACATCGCCATGCCTGCCTCCGGAGTGATGCGTGAGTAGTTCATCCTTGGACTACGGGTCCATAGCAGTAGCTAGATGGTTGTCTCTCCACTTTGTGCCATCATGTTTAGATCTTGTGAGCTGCCCTACATGATCAAGATCATATTATTGTAATGCTACATGTTGTGTTTGCTGGGATCCGATGAATATTGAATATTATGTCAAGTTGATTATCAATCTATCTATGTTATTTAAGATCTTGCATGCTTTCCGTTACTCGTAGATGCTTTGGCCAAGTAGATGCTTGTAACTCCAAGAGAGAGTATTTATGCTAGATAGTGGGTTCATGCCTCCGTTTAACCTGGGACAGTGACAGAAAGTTCTAAGGTTGTGGATGTGCTGTTGCCACTAGGGATAACCTAACGATGCTATGTCCACGGCATATGTGTTTGTTTACATTACGCACTTTACTTAATGCAATTATCCGTTGCTTGCAACTTAATACCAACGGGGGACTCGGATGACAACCCGGCGGTGGATTATTAGTCATAGATGCTGTTGGATAACGTCTATGTATTATGTCGTAATGCCCAATTAAATATCATAGTAGTCATCATGTCATGTATATGCATTGTCATGCGCTCACTATTGTCAATTGCCCAGCTGTAATTTGTTCACCCAACATGTTAGTTATCTTTTATGGAGAGACACCACTAGTGAACTGTGGACCCCGGTCCATTCTTTTACACTGATTAAACAACCACAAACTGCAAACTGTTCCTTTTTCATTCTCTGCAATTTAATACTCATTTTCCACACCATACGTTTAATCCTTTGTTTTCAGCAAGCCAGTGAGATTGACAACCTCACTGTTTCGTTGGGGCAAAGTAGTTTGATTGTGTTGTGTGCAGATTCCACGTTGGTGATCGTATTGCGCCGTGCGAGCCACCAACAACCTTCTGAAGAGTTGCTGCTCCTACTGGTTCGATAACCTTGGTTTCTTTCTGAGGGAAAACTTGCTGCTGACTACATCATACCTTCCTCTTGGGGTCTCCCAACGAACGTGTGATTCACGCCATCAAGCTCTTTTTCTGGCGCCGTTGCCGGGGAGACAGCAGTCTTCTGCAAGGGGAGTTTCACGCTTCCAATCTCTTTACTTTGTTTTTGTCTTGCTTAGTTTATTTTATTTTATCTTGTTTGCTTTCAATTATCAAAAACACAAAAAAATTAGTTACTTGCATTTAGTTTATTTTCAGTTTTGTTTTCTGTTAGTTATCATGTCTAGCTCTGCTCCTTTTCCGTAGTGCCACCTGTGGGAGAAATTATTACTTTTAGGCAGAAAGGTGGGGAATCCTTTAGGAATGCCTGGGCGAGAATTTTGGAATTGCACAAGAAGGTGCAACCTAAGATGGATTTGAGAGTTCTTATAAAAATTTTCTACCATGGTTTATTTTCTGTCTATCAACTTGCTCTAGATACCATGGTAGGGGAAACCTTTTCTGAGATTGATTCAATGAAAGCTCATAATATTTTGAGTGGTTTGGCAATTTTTCCAATGGATGAAACTGGGATATTCGCTAAGCTAGATAAAATAGAAAAGTCAATTGATGATTTAACTCTGAGCCATAATCTTAAAGAACAACCTTTAGTTGAGTTAAAAAATGATTGGGAACCATTCATTGAGATTAATATTGGTAATGAAAAGTTCCGTGCCTACTGTGATCTTGGTTCTACAATGTCCATCATGCCAAAAATGGTTTATGATTTATTAAAATATGATAATATGGTTAGTTACCCTGTTTTTCATTTTCATGCGGATGGAACAATCATAAAAAGTATAGGGATTATTAACGATGTTAAGGTTACTATTCAGAATAAGACTGTCCCTGTTAATTTTATGATTCTTGCAAAATCTCCTGGTAATATTGTCCTTGGAAGGCCCTTTTTAAAGAACAATGGAGTATTTATTAATGCAAAGTATGGGTTTATGAAATTCAATACTCCTATTAATCGAAGGTTCTTCTTTCCAATTAAGAAGGACGATCCCACCGAAAGGTTGGAGATTTCAATGTCTTTGGTAATACTTGATGCATGCTTTGTGCCTAGCTAAAAGGCGTTAAAGAAAAGCGCTTATGGGAGGCAACCCATTATTTTTTTCTGCAATTTTTCTTTTATTGAGTCAAGGAGGATGTTTACTTCTGTAGCAACTCCTTTGTATCTTTATTTTCTCGCATTGTTGTGCCAAGAGTAGCCTCTAATGTTAAGATGATGCTTAATTTTGATTGCTGCGCAGAAACAGATTTTTGCTGTTCACTGTACGAAATTCCTAAAATCACCAGATTGTTAATTAAATCTGAAATTTTTGTGCGTAATCTTTATGAATGTCTGAAACTTTCATTAGTTCAGAGTTTTCGATCTGAGCGTCGTAAGTGCCTCGAAAAAATTCGTCTTTGCGGACTGTTCTGTTTTAGACAGATTATGCCTTTTTATTTTGCATTCTCTCTTTTACTAGTGTTGAGTGAAATTCTTTTTTGGGTGGAAGAGCTTCACATAACATCAGTGGCTGTAGCTAATGTTTAAAGTAACAAATCATATTGCGTCTTTATAGAACATGTGAATTTTTGATTATGCACTAACCCTCTAATGAGATCTACTTTGAGTTTGGTGTGACGGAAGTTTTCAAGGGTCAAGAGAGAAGGATGATATAATAGGATCAAGAAGAGTGAAGAGCTTAAGCTTGGGGAGGCTCCCATGGATCTCCCCAGCATATTTCAAGAAGACTCAAGCGTCTAAGCTTGGGGATGCCCAAGGCATCCCCTTCTTCATCGTCAAAATTATCAGGTCATCTCTAGTGAAACTATATTTTAATTCTTTCACATCATATGTGCTTTTCTTGGAGCGTCTGTGTGCTTTTATTTTCAGTATTGCATTTTATTTTCAATAAAGCTTGACTGGACCCTAGCATTCTTGATTGGGAGAGAGACACGCTCCGCTTTTTCATGAGAATACTCCTATTCTTCACTTATATTTGTTGAGTATTCATATCTAGCGCTGTTCAGCTTTTAGCTCTTGTTTTCATGTATCTCTTGTCAGAGCTATTAGCTTTCTTTTGTAGAAAGTACTCTCTTGCTTCACTTATATTTGTTTGGAGAGTTGATGAAATAAATTGATTGGTGTTTGGTTGGTTCAGAAAATGTTGCATGTGGTAATTGGTATAAGGAAAAACTTGCTTAATCTTGTAGATCACTAATGGATAACTTGATGCTTGTCAATTGTTTTGAGTTAACAAGTAGATCATGATTAAATTGTGCATCACATGAGTTAAGCCTAT
Organism: Poa pratensis; assembly: GCA_947311845.1. Lineage (NCBI taxonomy): Eukaryota > Viridiplantae > Streptophyta > Magnoliopsida > Poales > Poaceae > Poa > Poa pratensis. The sequence continues at coordinate 36,141,855 of CAMZMU010000053.1, forward strand.
TAGTGAAGAACTACCGTAAAGCTTGTTGAAAATTTGGTTTGCATCGGTGGTATCTCTAAGGTCTAGATATTTTCTAATAACAGGGTTTGGTTAACAAGGAAGACGGTATGAAGTCTTATAACGTTTGCAATATGTTTGTCATATAAAACTTGGTGTACGGGTTGATATTCTTGTTTGCTTACATAACCTTGCTAGCCTAAACTCTGTACTGAGAGGGAATGCTTCTCGTGCATCCAAATCCTTGAGCCAAAATCCATGCCATTTGTGTCCACCATAACTACCTATATGTGGTATTTCCTTGCCACTCCAAGTAAATTTTTCATGTGCTACCTTTAAATTATTCAAAATGTTATTATTCCCTTTTTGTGTCAATGTTTACTAGCTCATGAGGAATTAGTGTGGTTATTCTTTATTCTATTTGTGATGGACTTTTACACCTGGACTAGTGGCATATACATCCGCTTATCCAATAACTTGCAAAAAGAGCTGGCAACGGGGTGCCCAGTCCCAATTAATTACAACTTTAACCAATTAATTCTCTTCACACTTTTGCCCTGATTCATCAGTAAGCAATGACAAACAGTGAAATACCTGAATGTGTGTAAACCAAAGAGAAAGAGGGATGATCTGCCTTGCTGGTAGAAATAACGTCCTTCATGGGAGCCGCTCTTAAAAGTCCGTTGACAGGTAGAATACTGTTCTCACCCGCTACCATTCGTTGACAATTAACAAACACCTCTCAAAAATAGATACTCCTCCATGGTATGTGATTGATGGAAGGCACCCGAGGATTCGGTTAGCCATGGCTTGTGTTAGCAAGGTTGGGAGGAGTATCAAATATTTTATGCAATCTCTATATGCTTTCAAAAACCTAAAAGCTCTAGCACATGATTTAATCCCTGCTTCCCTCTGCGAAGGGCCTTTCTTTTACTTTTATGTTGAGTCAGTTTTCCTATTCTTTCTGTCTTCCACAAGCAAACACTAGTGTCAACTTTGTTACAACATGCGTTATATGCAATGTATTGGACTTGTTATACTACTTTGTGTTGACAATATCCATGAGATAAATATGTTGAAAGTTGAAGCAAATGCTGAAACTAAATTCTTCCTTTGTGTTGATTAAATACCTTTTATTAGAAACTATTGCTTTATGAGTTAACACTTATGCAAAACTGTTTGATGCTTGTCTCGAAAGTACTATTCATGAAAACGTTTAGCTTGTGTGATTCATTGTTTACTCATTATCTATTTGGTAGCAAATTATAGACCATTGACTTGGATCACTTCATTCATTTACATGTGCCTTGCAATATTATATGATCAAGATTATGATGGTAGCATGTCACCTCAAAAATTATTTTGTTTTTATCGTTTACCTACTCGAGGACGAGTAGGAACTAAGCTTGGGGATGCTGATACGTCTCAAACGTATCTATAATTTTTGATGTTCCATGCTTGTTTTATACCAATTGCTACATGTTTTGCATCTACTTTATATCACTTTTATACATTTTTTGGGACTAACCTATTAACAAGATGCCGAAGTGCCAGTTCCTGTTTTCTGCTGTTTTTGTATTCCAGAAAAGCTAGTCTGGAAATATTCTCGGAATTGGACGAAACTACACGGGGTCCCTATTTTTCCAGAACACACCTGACGGACGAAGGAGCAGAGAGGAGCCAGGAGGGCCCACACGCACCTAGGGCGCGGGCCCCCTCTGCCGCGCCCTAGGGTGGTGTGGGCCCCTCGGGGGTCTCAGCCGCCGCCCTTTCGCCTACTTATTCCCCCCGACGCGAAAACCCTAAGTACCTGAGCAAATATCCACGAAAAGTTCCAGAGACGCCGCCGCCGTCAACCCTAGCTCGGGAGGGTTCAGAACCTCTTCCCGGCACCCTGCCGGAGAGGGGAATCGTCACCGGAGGCTTCTACATCGCCATGCCTGCCTCCGGAGTGATGCGTGAGTAGTTCATCCTTGGACTACGGGTCCATAGCAGTAGCTAGATGGTTGTCTCTCCACTTTGTGCCATCATGTTTAGATCTTGTGAGCTGCCCTACATGATCAAGATCATATTATTGTAATGCTACATGTTGTGTTTGCTGGGATCCGATGAATATTGAATATTATGTCAAGTTGATTATCAATCTATCTATGTTATTTAAGATCTTGCATGCTTTCCGTTACTCGTAGATGCTTTGGCCAAGTAGATGCTTGTAACTCCAAGAGAGAGTATTTATGCTAGATAGTGGGTTCATGCCTCCGTTTAACCTGGGACAGTGACAGAAAGTTCTAAGGTTGTGGATGTGCTGTTGCCACTAGGGATAACCTAACGATGCTATGTCCACGGCATATGTGTTTGTTTACATTACGCACTTTACTTAATGCAATTATCCGTTGCTTGCAACTTAATACCAACGGGGGACTCGGATGACAACCCGGCGGTGGATTATTAGTCATAGATGCTGTTGGATAACGGTCTATGTATTATGTCGTAATGCCCAATTAAATATCATAGTAGTCACATGTCATGTATATGCATTGTCATGCGCTCACTATTGTCAATTGCCCAGCTGTAATTTGTTCACCCAACATGTTAGTTATCTTTTATGGAGAGACACCACTAGTGAACTGTGGACCCCGGTCCATTCTTTTACACTGATTAAACAACCACAAACTGCAAACTGTTCCTTTTTCATTCTCTGCAATTTAATACTCATTTTCCACACCATACGTTTAATCCTTTGTTTTCAGCAAGCCGGTGAGATTGACAACCTCACTGTTTCGTTGGGGCAAAGTAGTTTGATTGTGTTGTGTGCAGATTCCACGTTGGTGATCGTATTGCGCCGTGCGAGCCACCAACAACCTTCTGAAGAGTTGCTGCTCCTACTGGTTCGATAACCTTGGTTTCTTTCTGAGGGAAAACTTGCTGCTGAACTGCATCATACCTTCCTCTTGGGGTCTCCCAACGAGCGTGTGATTCACGCCATAAGTCGACCAGGTGTACTAGGAGATGTGTCATAATATTGAAGAAGGATGGTGGGAACACCAACTCAAAACTAACGAGACATTGAACCACATCCTTCTGTAGCCTTCCTAGAATGACTGGATCGATTACCTTCTGCGAAATTGCATTGAGAAACACACATAGCTGAACAATGGGTAGTCGAACATTTTCCGGTAGAAGCCCCCGCAATGCAACCGGAAGCAATTGAGTCATAAGCACGTGTCAGTCATGAGACTTTAGGTTCTCGAACTTTTTCTCTGCCATATTTATTATTCCCTTTATATTCGACGAGAAGCCAGACGGGACCTTCATACTGCTCAGGACTTCGAAAAATATCTCCTTCTCTTCTTTGTTAAGAGCGTAGCTAGCAGGACTTAGACGTCCTTTATCCGTCTTCATTGGATGCAGGTTGTCTGGGTCTTTCATACATTGGTCTCGCACGTGGTCCTGCCGGGCCAGACCCCTCTAGTTCCGGTCCGTATTACGAACCGGGACTAGAGGTCCCTTACGAAATTCGACAAATAATATGTATAAATTCATATCTTTAAATCCGTAAATCAAAATTCGACAAATAATATGTATAAATCGATCAGAAAAATGATAGGAATCTAAATATTGTGTCCATATCATCTTTTGCATAAATATTAATGATTAAGTAATAATAATTGTTAACAAATAACAAAAAAATGAATTTTATATTATTATTGACATTTTCAATTTAATATGGATAAATTCATATCTTTAAATCCGTAAAGCGAAATTCGACAAATAATATGTATAAATCGAACAGAAAAATGATAGGAATCCAAATATTTCGGTCATTAATTTTTAGGTAACCGAATGGACCGAATTGACCGAAATTTACATGAGAACACACAACGGGAGCACACACATCACTATATAGCCAGTCTACTCATCAACGACATTAAGACGATCGTCATTGGTATTATAGCCACGCAGACTATCCCACTTCCGTGCAATCTCAAAGCCGAGGCGAGCGTCCAATGCGGCATACAAGACTTGATCGTAGCTCAATGGAACGTTGCCCCATCCGGAAATTCGGAGGTCTTCTAAGTCGTCGTCGTCCTTGCCGTTCTTCTTGTCCTTCTTATTGTTCTTCTTCTGCTCAAGTTTTGTCCCAATGATAGCATTGGAGAGAGCATAGAGACTCAGAGTAGGATTGCCGGTTGGGTCCGGCTATCCCTCTGGAGGTCGACCGCGGACGGAATAACAATTTCGTAGTAGCGCAGCATCCGCAAGTCATTGTGGATAGCCACGCCGTAGAAGTTGATGGTCTTGTCACCTAAGAAATCCACGAGGAGCTGCGGCATCCGATCAGCCTTGCAGATCTGGAAGACAAGAGTCTCGGACGCCACCGAGAGTTGAAGGACGGCGGCGCGCTGCTTTTTCTCGGTGGAAGATCCCTCTGTCGACCCGGGAGAGGGTCGGTGAACTCGCAGTCGAGTCCAACGCACTTGATCGGTGCGGCGTCGAAAAAGAACTTCTTCACGTCGCGGATCCACCTCTCCACGCGTGATGCACGGAGGGTGACCCATACCTTGAAGTGCATATCCTCCTTGATGAAGTAGTACAACCGAGACGGAGGTACGCGCGCGAGTAGCTCCATTGGAATAGAATAGAGGGATCGAGAGAGAGTTTTTGCAAAGATTAGAGAGAGCTTGTGTGCTTAAGGCCACAGATTAGTGTTGCTTTATATAGGGCAGAGAGGGAGGCCGGCGAGCAGGGGAGGCCGGCGGGCGGCGCCATGGATTAAATTCTCGCCGGGCTGATCATCTTCCAAGGACCATCAAAACGGCGGCGGTTTGATCAACTTCCAAAGCGCGTCGGCGCGCGGGAGACCTACAGGTTTTAAATGTCGTCCCGGTTCGTGCCACGAACCGGGACGAGAAGTCCATCACTAGTTCCGGCTTGTGATACGAGCTGGGACGAAAGGTGCTCGCGCGGCCCCCCCTCTGCGGCTGCCTGCCGCGAGACCTCTAGTCCCGGGTGGTATTACGACCCGGGACGAGAGGTGCCCTACGACCCGGGACCGTTGCTGCGCGGCGTCGTAGCCGTTGAACCGGTACTAGAGCCCCACTTTAGTACCGGTTCGTAAGCAATCCGATAATAGAGCCAAATGTGGCTCTGGACCAAAGACATGGTTTCCACTAGTGTAGGCTCGGGACGAAGGAAGACGGGTCACTCGGGTTAGAGTAACCCACTTCGAAGGTTTGGGCCCCAGGTGGGCCAGAGCGCACCGTCTTGGTACAATAAACGTCAAGATTGTCGAATACCGGACTTAGTGGGATACTTGTTGTAAACCAACTAAGATCGGATCTAGCATATCTGGCTCGGGCTCGGAGTAGGCGGCTAGATCCAAGAGCTCGATCGACACCCTGTAACCCTAACCCTCTCCATATATAAAAGGTTGGGGCCGCCGATCGGGGCAAGGTTTATCATACGAACAAGTGCTCTGCACACCATCATCATCCACCCATAGGCGATCATGAGCTCTACCTCGAGATTGTCGAGCATACGACACATAATATATGCCGCCACACAAACATGAGTTGGGTTTTTACCGAGTATTGTGCACGAGGGTCCGTATATATCATTGTCTCTCGTGTGCTACCATCCGATTTACGAGCCGATCCCTACGAACCCAACTTCACCGTCGAAAAATACATCGACAGAGGGAGTTCATACGTACACCACCTGACCAGCAGGCAAGTACAATTGGCTGCTCGCGGATGCATCAATCACATATTTTCGAGGAGTCATTATCTAATCAACGTATATCCATGCCTAGATATATAGCTTGGCTTTGCGCGTTTACTTGGGTACGTAGCTACTTTGTTGGATGCTTGTAGTTTACTGCTGACCAGGAGCAAAGCTGGCAGCTGCTCGGAATCTTCTTTCAACAAGTGTTAGGTTCTCACTTCGATTCACTCGGTTGTCTCGGATACACTCGAATTCGGATACAAGTTGGGGATCGAAAGAGGAAAAACAGGAAAAGTATCAGAGACGCAGCTCTGCCGCCGTTGCCTTCGCCTTGATCCCCGAGGATGATCTGCATCAGGTGAGGATGTTCCTTTTATGTTGGAAGCTGTCTCACGTTGTCCACTCTGGACCTGTGTGGCGTCTACTGGGTTGGACCAGTCTCTTGGGCCGAACTTGGCGATGAGTGAGGCCCACCTCGTTGCTCAGGTTTGCGTCGTCAGTAAGGATGCTGACATCCCCTCCTCCTTGAGAATGGGCTTGTCCCCAAGCCACTGCAGCAGGAAACTTCACTTGCAGCTCGATCTTGTCTTCCCAGGTCAGTTCTTCATCTGCACCGGCGGACCACTGGACTTGAACTTGTTCGCGTCGTCCGGATGGTGTGTGACGCCAGCGATGTCCCAACAACTTCACAGGAACTGGAGAGACGTCAGTAACAATGGGCAGTTGAACAGATGATGGTGTACCTGGTTTGAGAACTTTGCGAAGCTGCGATACATGGAAGACAGGGCGGATCTTTGATTCTGGAGGCAGAGCAACTTCATAAGCCACAGTGTTGATGCACTTGGTAATGGAGAAAGGACCAAAATATCTGAAAGCCAGTTTAGCATTGGAGCGCCGGTGAAGTGAGGACTGGATGTAGGGTTGAAGTTTAATGAAACTTCATCCCCAGTTGGAAAGTACGCTCTGTTCGCTTCTTGTCTGCCTGGTTTTTCATGTACTGCCTGGCATGATGGAGGTTGTGTTGCAAAAGTTGCTGCATATGCTTGCGCTCTTCAAGCCAATCCTCCAGAGCTGGTGATGTGCAAGTATGGCTGGCATCAATCCCCCAGTGTCGCGGTTCGTGTCCATACAAGGCAACAAACGGTGACATTTTGATTGCTGAGTGGTAGCTGGTGTTGTACTAGAACTCCGCCAGTGACAGGAACTGGCTCCATTTGCCGGGACAGGCGTGTGTGAAACAACGCAAATAGATTTCCAAGCACTGATTCACTCGTTCCGATTGTCCATCGGTTTGAGGGTGGTAGGCTGAGCTCATTCTCAGTTCACTGCCCAGCTGATCGAAAAGCTCCTTCCAAAATTTACTGGTAAAAATTGGATCTCGGTCAGACACCATAACTTGAGGCAAAATGATGCTATTTGCATTGCCATAAGTAGGAAGACCTTCGACAAAATCCATTGTGACCATTTGCCAGGCTTTAACGGGGGATGGCAAAGGTTGAAGCAGCCCGGGGTATTTGACACGTTCAGGTTTTGCTTGTTGGCAGGTCAAACATGTCTGAACAAATTCTTTTGTCTGTGCTTTCATCTTAGGCCAAGCAAACAAACGACGAATGCGTGCGTATGTTGCTGGAAACCCTGAATGACCCCCAATGGTACTTGAATGAAAAGCTTCCAGTATTTTCTGTTGTAATGCTGGTGATCCACCGAGCCAGATGCGGTTTTTGAAATACAACAAATTATCATGCCAGGAGAAACGTCCCTTGGGGTCAGGCTCTAGTTGCAACCGTTGGATCCATTTGCTACACTAGTAGGAAAAGGGTTATCAGTGGCGCACCAAATTGAGATTCTGTGGCGCACCCCAGAATTGCTGGGTGCGCCACAGAATCCTCGCCACTAAATTTTTTTTTCTGTGGCGCACCATGGGCGTGCGCCACAGAAATCCACTTTCTATGGCGCACCTGCCTGGTGCGCCACAGAATTCTGAAAAAATTCAAAAAATTCAAAAACTGCAAAAAAAAAAAAAGTTTCAAAAAAATCAGAAAAATCAAAATATGAAATAATATGAAAAATCCTAATTATTGGAATTATTTTCAGATTTTTTGAATTTTTTGAACTGATACCTTCCCGCTATGTCACCCATCCTCAAATTGCTCCAACCCTAACACACTTAACTTCTAAGTTCCACCCACTTCACCTACCCTTATGCTACTCAAGTTCTTATTGATATATATATCATATGTATCCTCTTAAGTCTTGTATGTGTATATGTTATGTATATGTTATAAACGTGTGTTTTTAAATTTCAGATTTTTCAAAAACTTCTAAACTTTCAAAAGGAGATTCAAAAGTTTCAAAAGATCCAAAAAAAATTCAAAAAACTTAAAAAATTTCAAAAACTCCAAAAAAATTCAAAAAATCTAAAAAATCCAAAAAAATCCAAAAAAAAAATAAAAAAAAGTCAAGAAAAATCAACAATCTTCTTTGTTATACATTTCTGTGTCTTTTTTGGAATTTTTGAATTTTTGAGTTTTTTTGAATTTTTTGAATTTTTTTGATTTTGATGCGAAAAATCGTCTGTTTGAAATAACTTTTTTCCTTTCTTTTGGAATTTGAGGAATCTGTGAATTGCTGACCGGGTAAACCCGGGTGGATTCGAACTCGGATTTTTCTCACTTTTTTTTGACATATTTTTTGCGTTATTTCGACGTCGTATGCAAAAGTTATGGCCGTTACAAGATTTTTTTCCTGTTTGTTGCAGAAAAGGTCAAAATTCATATTTCAAAATTTTTATACCTACTAGACACTCATACGTAACTACATGTCAAAGGATTTTATTTATTGAATTTTTTATCATTTTCTTTTCCTTCCTGCAAGACAAAAAAGGCGATCCACGGGGTGGGGGGGGGGGGGGGGGGGGGGGTGGGGTGGGGGTGGGATTTGAAAAAAGCGCACCAAGCTTGGTGCGCCACAGAATGTCAGGTGCGCCACAGAATGTCAACTTTCTGTGGCGCACGTGCCAGGTGCGCCACAAAATTATTTTTTTCAAATTTTAACCCGCCCCCCGGATAACTTTCTGTGGCGCACATGGCCAGGTGCGCCACAGAAATATGACTTTCTGTGGCGCACCAAGCCTGGTGCGACACAGAAATATATTTCTGTGGCGCACCAATTAAGGGTGCGCCACAGAATGTAACCTATCTATAAGGGTTTTCCCAGTAGTGCTAGCATGCTCATTGGCAGGGTAGCTGGCTTTCACTTCATCTAGCCAGATGGGCTGACATTCTGTCACCGTGTACAAGGTCACATCCACCGGATGTGGTCGTCTGGATAATGCGCCTGTTGCGCGATTGTCTACCCCTTTGCGGTAGCATATTTTGTAACGCAGTCCCAAAAGCTTTGTGAAAGCTTTCTGTTGCCAGACTGTGGATAATCGCTGCTCTTCAGGTGCACAAGACTTTTTTGATCAGTTCTGATGATGAACTCCTGGTGTTGCAGATACGGCCGCCACTGTTCAATGGCCATTAGTATTGCGAGACACTCCTTCTCGTAAGTAGAAAGACCACGATTCTTTGGTCCCAGTGATTTGCTCATATATGCGATTGGATGACCATCCTGCTGGAGGACAACACCAACTCCTGTATGGTAGGCATCCGTGTCCACCACAAAGGTTTTAGAGAAATCTGGTAATTTAAGGACTGGAGCTTCAATCAATTTCTGCTTCAATAGCTGAAAGGCTGTCTCAGCCTCACTGGTCCAAATGAATGGCACTTGCTTCTTGAGAAGGTTAAACAATGGTCTGGCGATTATACCGAAATGTTGGATGAATTTTCTGTAATAACCAACAAATCCCAATATACTTCTCACATCTTTGCTATTGGTTGGTGTAGGCCACCGTTCCACCTTGGTAATCTTGGTTGGATCAGACGAAACCCCATTACTGTCGATTACATGGCCCAGATATGCCACCTTTTGTTGTCCGAAAGAGCACTTGGATCTTTTGATTTGCCATTGGTCACGGCGGAGGAGTTGGAGTACTTGTTTGAGGTGGGATATATGCTCAGGGAAACTCTTGCTGTAGACAAGTATGTCGTCAAAGAAGACCACGACACATTTTCTCAGCAAAGGTTGAAGCGTAGCATTCATTGCCCCCAAAAATGTTGCTGGTGCTCCTGCCAAACCGAAGGGCATCACCGTGTACTCCCAGTGGCCTTCGTGAGTTTGGAATGCGGTGTTGTACTCCTCGCCCGGGGCTAGCCTGATCTGGTGGTATCCTGCTCTCAGGTCCAACTTGGAAAACCACCTTGCTCCCGTTAATTCATCCAATAATTCATCGATAACCGGGACTGGAAATTTGCTGACGATTGTCATCGAGTTTAGAGCACGGTAATCGATGCAGAGTCGCCATGTACCGTCTTTTTTCTTCACCAAGATGGCTGGTGATGAAAAATTACTTGTACTGCGCTGAATCACTCCTGAGGCCAACAGTTCTGCGACTTGGCGCTCAATTTCAGTCTTGAGTTCTGGTTTGTGCCTATAAGGACGTGAGTTAAACGGTTGTGCTCCTTGAATCAGAGGAATGCGGTGATCGCAAGCACGTCTGGGAGGTAGGGTTGTGGGTTCAGCAAAGACGTCGTCGAACTGTGACAGTAAGGATTGAACTTCTGCAGGTGTTACTTCTTCGGTGCACACTGTTTCTCCCAGAGCATATACATGAATCAGATGGGCTACTGAACCCTGACGACAGACAGAAGCCAGTTCGCTGGATGAGATTGCAGAACACTGAATTGGCCCAGTGGTGTGACCCTGCAACTTGATTTGCCCTTGCGGAGTTGCAATTGTCAGAAATTTGTCCACCCAGTTGATGTGAGGATTGTGCTGCTCCAGCCAATCCATACCCAGAATTACATCGAAAGAACCAAGAGGTAACACCTTCAAATCTGTCTCGAACTGATGCCCCTGCGATGACCACCGACAGGCAGGTATGAACGTTGTACACCTGTGCTGAGAGCCGTCTGCCACATTAACACGATAGGCTTTGTCAAGAGGGTGACTGCCAGGGATTTGAGACGCCAATTGTGTATTTATGAAAGAAGCAGAACTTCCGGAATCAATGAGAATCAACACCTCATGCTGAGCTATAAAAGCATGCAGCTGAATAACACCAGAAGTAGCTGTTGCAGACCCTGTCATTGCATGCAAGGAGATAGAACAAGCTGTTTCCACTTCTTCAGCGCTTGATTCAGGGCTGTCAGGTCCGGTTACCTCATCCTGAGAAAATGTCCACTCTATATAATGATTGAGTAGCGTCTGAATAAGACAAAACGGGTAAGAAAATAAAATGGGTGAGTAGCGTCTGAATAAGACACTAGATGATTAATGAGTATATCAAAACGCTCTATATAATCTGCTACTGTGGATGTCTGTTTGATGGAGTAGAACTGTCGTATAAGCAATTGGTGTCTATCACGGCCAAAACGAGTGCATAACAAGGATGTAAATGAAATCCACTCTAAGGATGCTATCTTCTTCCTAACTGCCTGAAGCCAGATGCCTGCTGCTCCAGAGAAATGCAGAATTCCCATGGAGACCCAGTAGGACTCATGGATAGCAAACATATGAAAGTATTGCTCTGCTAGCGTTATCCACAGATTAGGGTTGTCGCCGGTAAAAGGTGGGAAGGGGAAATTGGGTGCATTCGTACCAATCCCGCTAGAATTTGACTTGAAATCATAGGGCTATCCGCGCTAGTAGACCTCGGGTGCTGGAGGGAGTTCATACCGGTGACCGGAGGCACCGACGACGGCACGAGGGCCGCCGTCGAAGAACCCCCGGGGTTGTTGACGAAGCCGTGGCCAGCAGGCCGTGGACCGCCCCGTCGGGCTTGGCGGCGGACCTCTTGGTGGCGAGGTCCGCCGCCACCGATCCACCATGCGCCGCAGCAGAAGAAGTCTGCGTGCGTTGCAGTTCCGCGACAGTGGCCTGGAGCTCGGTGAAGCGGGCCTCCAAATCCGGCTTCCAGCCGCACAGATCGGAGAGCTGGGCCGCCTGCGAGTCGAGTCGCTGCGCCACGGCGGAGATCTTGTCGCCGTTGGCCGCGATGGAGCTCTTGATCTCGGCGGAGTCCTTGCGCATATCATCGAGATACGCTTTGACCGCTGGATCCATGGCGTCGAGTAGACGAGCCCGACCGGCGACGAATAATCGAGTTTCTGGAATTTTTGGATTCGTGGAAGGGGATTCGATGGCTCTGATACCACGATGTTAGGTTCTCACTACGATTCACTCGGTTGTCTCGGATACACTCGAATTCGGATACAAATTGGGGATCGAAAGAGGAAAAACAGGAAAAGTATCAGAGACGCAGCTCTGCCGCCGTTGCCTTCGCCTTGATCCCCGAGGATGATCTGCATCAGGTGAGGATGTTCCTTTTATGTTGGAAGCTGTCTCACGTTGTCCACTCTGGACCTGTGTGGCGTCTACTGGGTTGGACCAGTCTCTTGGGTCGAACTTGGCGATGAGTGAGGCCCACCTCGTTGCTCATGTTTGCGTCGTCAGTAAGGATGCTGACAACAAGCTTGTGGCTTTGATCGCTCCTAGGTCTGCTATCACCCTCAGCCATATCCCACTTACTGCGCGTGTATGTGTATATAACGGAAGTGGCCACTACTGTTCTCTCCACAGAATCAGTAAGCTAAACCCAGCCTGGATCGAACACAAACCTTTTCGAAGATTCTCCTCGATTGTTAGCATCTCAGGAACTAGTAGCACCCAAATGAAGGTAAGCAAGTTCTTCAGTTTCTGAACCCACAGCCACACGAGTTTCTGCCCTCTTTTGGTGCAGTTACTAACTCTGAACTGAACCATGCGATGGACTCATCGATAGCCTTTTCACTCTTCTCGTTTGTTGCAGCAAATGATTGTTATCCAGGTGAGCATGTCGTGCGACAAGAGCCGGCGCAAAGCCATGGAGACGGCCGCGAAAACTACCGGTATGCATGCTATCGCCACTGGATTCTTCGCCACGTTCTCCTTAGATCTGTGCGTCAGTGAGTTAACATGCATGCATGGATGCGGACGAGCGCGCAGGTGTGATTTCGGTTAAAATAACCGGCGACGGGAGGGACATGCTGGAGGTGGTGGGCAACTACGTCGACCCGGTGTGCCTCGTCGGCTGCCTGCGCAAGAAGGTCGGCCATGTCAACATCGTGAAGGTGGAGGAAGTCAAGGACAAGAAGCCGGAGGAGGAGGACGACAGGAAGCCGGCGCTCTGCTACCCCGGTTACTACTACCACCACCAGTATCCGTCGCACATGGTGGTCTGCGACGAGCCCACCTACTGCGCAATCATGTGATTACCTATTTGCCGGAGAGCAATTTTACCATATATTTTTGTCACCAACTATACGAGAGTCGAGAGGAAGAATAAAGAGAACATGAGTTCATTCGTCTGACTATGTATATGTAGTTTTGTACGTCTTTACTTGGTCTCCAGTTAGATATCGATGCAAACACAACCATACACTACAGGAAAACTGACAGTTCCTCAAGGCTTTCTATATGCCGACGGCTTTTTGTTGGGGCCGTCGGCATATAAGCTGCTTGGCCGTCGGCATACAGGCTTGTTGTCGATGGTCTTCTCTGACTGGCCGTCGGCATAACCAATCTGTCAGCATGTATAGGGACTTAATACCGAGGGTTGCCGTCAGCATAATGGCCTGCCGTTAGTATCCGTCGAACTGCGCTAGTGGTATCCCGACGGATCTAACGCACGACCGTCGGCATATAGTTGGATAAATATTACGTGGAGTACATGGATCGAACAACGAACCTGAAGCTTCGTTGGTGTAGGGATCGACGGGTCTGGCGCACGGCCGTCTCCATTACTTTGGTTGCCAACGGCTTTGTTTGCCGACGGTCAAAGAAAACCGTCGGCGCTTGGTATATGCTGATGTCATTTAATGCCGACGGTATTTTGTTCATTTGTCAACGAAGAATACGAAGACGGTATTTGTATGCCGACGGCAATCATGCATTTGCCGACAGTTTTTGGCCATCGGGAACTATATCTTTTCTTGTAGTGATAACCATATTCTCGATCAATCACTCATTTTATTTCTGATGAAGTTCGAACACGCCTTGTGTTTTGGGCTTCCGCATGTGCCAAGCTTGATGACAGTTCACTGGATATAGGGGCGGACCTAGACAAACACTTCGGTGGGGGCACTTCAGATGAGCAGGGGCAATTCTAGTACAAATTTGAAATTTTGTGAATTGTTCCTTGAATTATGAATAGAGTACACCGAAACTTTAAAAAACTGAGGCCCTAACTCAGCTGTACATGGTCCGCCCCTGACATGATAGGTTTTGCTATGAACAAAACATGGAGTCAAAACATCGTGCATATAGTAGTACTATATATAAAGGATGGAACGATTGACAGCGTTTTAGGCTATCCACGTACCTCACCATCTACTAGCTGTTCGATCTGGCGTACGAATGACCTAGATAGCTGGTTCGCGATGCGGATGGAACGGTCACTGTTCATCGCCTATTTATAACCAATCACCGGACTACACGTCTTCCGGTAATCCGTCCGGTTTGAGCCGGTCAGCCGGTCGTCTCCTATCGTCCTCCTCTCAGGCCTCCGGCCACTGTAGTGTGCCACTGTAGCTTGCAAAAAAACTCGCGTTCTCCGAAAATTATGTACATGAAATATATGCGCGTCGACGAGTAGGATCCATTCCCGTGATCGGTTTCGAGTTTGGTCGACTCTAACTCTTTAATTTTGGACCCAAATTCGTACAACGTTCGACGAAATTTGCCAAATTCACCACACTTGATCATCCGTTTAAATTTTCCTTTCACGAGTAGATGAATATCACCCTTCCAAACAGTTTTCATGTTTTAACTTTTTAATTTTGACAGACATATATATATTTCTCTCCAATCTTCAAATTCGTTGTATTTTAGGCTGCCAAAAATTCTACTATATATAAAAGGCGGAAGAATCCGCAGCGTCTCAGGACGTCCACGTCGCGGGTGATCCCTGGCCGTCCGATCGGCGCGACGGACGGCCCAGATTCAGCCACGTCGTCCCCGTTACCGCGCGGTACTGTTCACTCCGATTTTTGCCCAATCGGAAGGTGCCACGTCGCCCGGTCAAGCGCCGGTCGCGTCGGTTCCATCCGGTCGACGCGTACTTTTCCAAAAAAAAAACCGCGGAAGGACCTGTTTGTGATCGTCGGAGGACTAAATCGCAAATAAAAATAACTTCAGGGACCTCCGTGCAAAAAATCGCCACAGCCACCCTCCCTCCTCTCTCTCTCCCGCGACGCCGGAATCGCCGCCGTCGCCGCCGCGCATCGCGGCCGCTCCACGCCTCCCCGGCCAAATCCACGGCCACGGCGAGCTCCGCCGCCTCGCCTCTCCCTCCTCACCGGAGATCAAGTGCCGGGACGCCCGAATCTCGCCGAAATCGCGGCCGCCACGCTCGCTGCCCTCCGCCGCGTCCGCGGCTCTCCGGCGATGCTTCGGCGACCCAGCAGGGGCGGCGCCGCCACCTTCTGGCAGTCCGCGTCGAGGCGCGTCGAACGCGTCGAGCCGCGCGGCCCAGAACGCACTGCAGCGGCCGCGCCGTCGCCGGCAGATCCGCGGCCAGATCCGCGCCCGCCATTGCTGACGTCAGTACGACGTCAGCGTGGGCCCGTCCTGTCAGCGGCTGTGAAATTTCGGAAAATGTTTAAGAAATTAAAAAATCCTGCCAGGTGGGCCCGGCTCATTATATAAAATCCAGAAAAATCATTAAATTTGCAAAAACAATATCTTTTCACTGGTTTATCAGAAAAATATGAATTATATATCAAAATGTTCAGAAAAAAGATCTAATTTGTTTGTGTTAAAATCCATACATTTTGGAACATTTCAGTTTGAAAAATATTTGGAAACAACATAAAGCCATTCTGTATTTATAAATTTAAATTAATCAACTTATTTTCGCTGGTTCGTCAGTAAAATATGAAACAAATATAAACACGAAAAAAAAAATTAATTCGGAAATGTTTTACAAATATTTGAACAATAACTACAACAGTATTTCGAACCTTCAGATATGGAAAAACAATACTTCAAAATAGGATCAAAATTCAATTTTGCATATACTAAAATCGTGTATTCCTACAAAATTCAAATATTTAATAAACGAAAAAAAAACGAATTTACATACAAATAAGTTACCAATTTTAACAAATTCCAAAAACTAAACAATTTACACATGTATTTTTTTAAAAAATTCAAAGGTTTCATATCTGAATAACTTTTAAATATGGACATTTCAAAAATTTGAACAACTTCGCAACCTAGACAATTTTTGAATTTCAACAATTTTACGATCGAACAATTCAAAATTTTAGCCCACGGGCGCGGCGGAGTCCGCGGCTAATCCCCTAGTAAGTATCAATACGTCAACGACAAGGGAAAATAAGACGTCATGATGCCATTGGCCCTACATCGATTAAATTACTATCCACAATGGGAGTATCATAACTAGTATCATGTGCATGCAAAAAACTGACGTGTCACTGTAATTAATGATGATAGAATAGATAGTGATATCATAGGTATATATCATAACATAACGCACTCCAATATAAAATGAGTTTAAAAGTTAATAAGTTGATACTACATATATTACTACCCATTGTGGAGTTTCTAACATAGATTAACATGATGATACTACTATATATTACTTCTCACTATGAGCAGTTTACAAGACACATAAACTAGCCATAGTGGGAATATCATACGATATCATCCATATGATAGTACCCATATAATGCATAATATCATATATGAGTATCATAGCCACATCTTATTTATTTGGTTGTAGAACCACAATACAAATATGTGTACAAGATTTACTTACTATCAAAATATCTAATTTTATGTGCTATTAGGGGCCTTGTTCGGCTTGCATTTCGTGACCAGTGGTAGTTTAAAGTTCCGATTAGTTTTAGGACATCACATACGAGTGGGTTTAGATGGTTTTGGGCAGCTCACTCGTGCATATATGATACTGAATTTTCTTATTATTTATTTTGCAAATTCTTTTTATTAGAACTTTTCCAAATTTTCATATTACCAAATCTATTTGTTTTTCCAAATTCATATTATCTATGTCAAACTTGATCTTTCTATGTTACCAAAGTGTAATGTGTGGGGTATTCTCACCATCTCAACAAGCATGTCATCATAACAACTCATTCACCACTCATTGAGAATCATTTCCTGGCCAGATTTTTTGCAGGGTGAATACTTGATCATCTTTGAACATCAACAAAAATCAGAATTTTGAACCTTTTCTTGATTTTTTTAAAATCGCATATCAGGTGCGTTGGTAACCAGGAACCACAATTCCGCGTCCCACCATGGGGTCACTTTTAACTCATCTCTCATATGAGCTCTCACTCTAGTACCTACTTCTTTCTTGAGTTGATTTTTTCAGGCTTAGGGTTCGAGTGGGATTCCTCCGACGGGATTCCTCCAAATTTTGACTTCACATAACTAATCTCGATGGAAATTGTGGTGGTCGATGCGAATCCTCGATGCACTACCGGGTTTTCAAATTTGTGCACCCAACATTGCTGAAGGGACTAGTTATATTTTGTCCGTGAGTCGAGCTTGAACCCGTTCAATAAGAAATATCGTGTCACTCATGTTAGTGTCCAACGTACATAAACACCGTCATCGAGCACGCGCTTTACTTTACATCATCGTTGCTTATTTTCTCTTTATATTGTTTTTACGATAACAACATGCATACATACATGTTATGTATGTCGGTAAAGTTTTGTTAAACCATCCTTTGTATTTTAGGCTACACAAATATTATGAAACTGTGTAATATTATGAATTTTCTTATTATTTATATTGCAAATTCTTTTTATTAGAACTTTTCCAAATTTTCATATTACCAAATCTATTTGTTTTTCCAAATTCATATTATCTATGTCAAACTTGATCTTTCTATGTTACCAAAGTGTAATGTGTGGGGTATTCTCACCATCTCAACAAGCATGTCATCATAACAACTCATTCACCACTCATTGAGAATCATTTCCTGGCCAGATTTTTTGCAGGGAGAATACTTGATCATCTTTGAACATAAACAAAAATCAGAATTTTGAACCTTTTCCTGATTTTTTTAAAATCGCATATCAGGTGCGTTGGTAACCAGGAACCATAATTCCGCGTCCCACCATGGGGTCACTTTTAACTCATCTCTCATATGAGCTCTCACTCTAGTACCTACTTCTTTCTTGAGTTGATTTTTTCAGGCTTAGGGTTCGAGTGGGATTCCTCCGATGGGATTCCTCCAAATTTTGACTTCACATAAATAATCTCGACGGAAATTGTGGTGGTCGATGGGAATCCTCGATGCACTACCGGGTTTTCAAATTTGTGCACCCAATATTGCTGAAGGGACTAGTTCTGTCTTGTCCGTGAGTCGAGCTTGAACCCGTCCAATAAGAAATATCGTCATCGAGCACACGCTTTACTTTACATCATCGTTGCTTATTTTCTCTTTATATTGTTTTTACGATAACAACATGCATACATACATGTTATGTATGTCGGTAAAGTTTTGTTAAACCATCCTTTGTATTTTAGGCTACACAAATATTATGAAACTGTGTAATATTATGAATTTTCTTATTATTTATATTGCAAATTCTTTTTATTAGAACTTTTCCAAATTTTCATATTACCAAATCTATTTGTTTTTCCAAATTCATATTATCTATGTCAAACTTGATCTTTCTATGTTACCAAAGTGTAATGTGTGGGGTATTCTCACCATCTCAACAAGCATGTCATCATAACAACTCATTCACCACTCATTGAGAATCATTTCCTGGCCAGATTTTTTGCAGGGTGAATACTTGATCATCTTTGAACATCAACAAAAATCAGAATTTTGAACCTTTTCTTGATTTTTTTAAAATCGCATATCAGGTGCGTTGGTAACCAGGAACCACAATTCCGCGTCCCACCATGGGGTCACTTTTAACTCATCTCTCATATGAGCTCTCACTCTAGTACCTCCTTCTTTCTTGAGTTGATTTTTTCAGGCTTAGGGTTCGAGTGGGATTCCTCCGACGGGATTCCTCCAAATTTTGACTTCACATAACTAATCTCGATGGAAATTGTGGTGGTCGATGGGAATCCTCGATGCACTACCGGGTTTTCAAATTTGTGCACCCAACATTGCTGAAGGGACTAGTTATACCTTGTCCGTGAGTCGAGCTTGAACCCGTTCAATAAGAAATATCGTGTGACTCATGTTAGTGTCCAACGTACATAAACACCGTCATCGAGCACGCGCTTTACTTTACATCATCGTTGCTTATTTTCTCTTTATATTGTTTTTACGATAACAACATGCATACATACATGTTATGTATGTCGGTAAAGTTTTGTTAAGCCATACTTTGTATTTTAGGCTACACAAATATTATGAAACTGTGTAATATTATGAATTTTCTTATTATTTATTTTGCAAATTCTTTTTATTAGAACTTTTCCAAATTTTCATATTACCAAATCTATTTGTTTTTCCAAATTCATATTATCTATGTCAAACTTGATCTTTCTATGTTACCAAAGTGTAATGTGTGGGGTATTCTCACCATCTCAACAAGCATGTCATCATAACAACTCATTCACCACTCATTGAGAATCATTTCCTGGCCAGATTTTTTGCAGGGTGAATACTTGATCATCTTTGAACATAAACAAAAATCAGAATTTTGAACCTTTTCCTGATTTTTTTAAAATCGCATATCAGGTGCGTTGGTAACCAGGAACCATAATTCCGCGTCCCACCATGGGGTCACTTTTAACTCATCTCTCATATGAGCTCTCACTCTAGTACCTACTTCTTTCTTGAGTTGATTTTTTCAGGCTTAGGGTTCGAGTGGGATTCCTCCGACGGGATTCCTCCAAATTTTGACTTCACATAAATAATCTCGACGGAAATTGTGGTGGTCGATGGGAATCCTCGATGCACTACCGGGTTTTCAAATTTGTGCACCCAATATTGCTGAAGGGACTAGTTCTGTCTTGTCCGTGAGTCGAGCTTGAACCCGTCCAATAAGAAATATCGTCATCGAGCACGCGCTTTACTTTACATCATCGTTGCTTATTTTCTCTTTATATTGTTTTACGATAACAACATGCAAACATATGATACGTCCAAAACGTATCTATAATTTTTGATTGTTTCATGCCATTTTTATGCTTTTAGCACTTGTTTTATATTAAGTTTATTATTTATTTGGACTAACCTACTAATAGTTGCAAAAGTGCACAATGTTCTTGTTTTACTCTTTGATGTGTAGAAATTATCAAGAATACAAGAGGAAACCTTGTTGGAGTCGAATTGGGACTTTCCTGAAATCTGTCTGAGAACTTTTTACGAAGATTGCCAGTTTGACCCTCGAAGATGACGTCAAATGGAGACCTGGCTGTTACGAAAGTTGTCACAATTTTCCATACGAAGATTTTAAGCCCGAGATCAGCCCAATCGGAGTTCGGACGCGGCCTGTAGGCCCGTTTTGGTGGAACCCTAAAAGGGGGTGACGGAAATCCGAGAAGATATATAAAGGGAGGAAACCTAATTCGTGGAGGACTCCTCCACCCACGAATTTCAGCCACCAAAAGCCACGTTTTTGCCTCCCCCATGGATCCCATCTCCATGGGGGAGGGCTCCCAAGAAGCCATGAAGGAGGGAGGCTAAGGGGCGGCGCTCCCCAAGCTTGCCGGCGGCGGGGAAAGGAGTTCCCCGCACCGCCGGCGCCGCCGCCGCCCTGCGCCGCCGCGCTGCCCCTCTCCGCCGTCTTCACCGCCATCTCCATCACCATCTCCTCCTTGTATTCAGTGGTTCATCCTCCCACAAACCTCTGTACCGTCCTATGTAAACATGGTGTTTGATGCTATAATATTTATCCTATGATTTACATCATGTTTCCGTAGTTTATTTGTCTTTTGATTGCTTAATTGAATGCATGAGGTTCATTAGAGTTGTATGTCTATATGGTGCTGTCCTTTGGTGTCCATTATATTTGTGCGCGCATGGATCAAACACCCTAGGGTTGGTAGTATTTGTAACGAAGCGGGGGAAGTTCTGCCGGAGTGACAGAAACCTGAGAACGCGAACCGATTAGTTGCACGTATGGGAGTAAGAGGACCTTGAACTTAAGGCTATGGTTGGGGAAACCTTAATGCATTGTTAGTATTTGCGGATGCTTTCTAACAATCCAATCATATAGTACTTGTAATCCCAAGTAGTGGAGTGCATGTATATTTAGCCTCTCCCACATAGAAAACTGCATCGAAGACAATGAACCAAGTACCTTCACTAATTAATCTTGGACAAAGCCACCACAATTACCACCACTTTTCCACACTCATGGTACTGTTAGTATATGGTTACTTAGTGTATTTTATTGCTGCAGCACTAACATTTACTTTCTTGTATTTATTATCTTGCAAAACTACCTCTCATACCCGTATTGCTACCGTAGTTTTATTTTCTAGATAATGCAAACGTTTAGTGTGCGTAGAGTTGTATCAGTGGTTGATAGAACTTGAGAGAATACTTATCCTACCTTTAGCTCCTCGTTGGGTTCGACACTCTTACTTATCGAAAAGGCTACACGCGATCCCCTATACTTGTGGGTTATCAAGACCTTTTCTGGCGCCGTTGCCGGGGAGCCATAGCGTAGGTTAATGTTCTTGTGTGCACTTGTTTGCTTTATCTCTAAGTAGTTTTTATTTTCAGTATTAAGTTGTTCTTTATCTTACTATGGATAGGGAATGCGAATTACAAAAAAAATTAGGTGTAGTTGTTATCTAAAAACGTTTTCAAAAAGAAAAGTGATTGGAAAGATGAGTAATGGTTAAATGGGGGTCGACCTTGAACACTTGTGTTCATGCCTATGAAACCAAAACAAATCTTTCCATGGAAGCTTTTCATTAAAAACATGTAAATATTGTGTATATACCTCTGTACATAAAAATAAAATGCTAATTATAGTCTTTAGTTAATTGAAAGTTGATAGTTTTACTTTGCTGTCCAGAAACAGATTTTCTGTGCTCCACCGTATTAAATGTTTAAAATCACCAGAACGTGATCTTGATCTGAAATTTCTTGAGTGCAAAGTGATGCTTATTAGCTTTCTTTCATTAGACTAACTTTTTCTGATTTAAGGTACGTAGATAGGTCGAAAAATTCGATCTTTACTGACTGTTCTGTTTAGACAGATTTTGTGCTTCTCTGTAAATAAAATCGTGATAAATCTCAGAATAGTATTTTGACTTGAAAATTTTTGTGCATAAACCTGAGATTATTATCTTTCTTTCATTAGACTAAAGTTTTTCGATTTGAGCTACTTAACTATCTCGTTGAATGCCATCTTTACGGACTGTTCAGTTTTGACAGATTTCTTTGTTTATTCAATATTGTACTTGGTGTTGTTAGTTTCATTAGTTTTTCGACGGACAACGGAAATCATGAACACCTTAGTATATACAGTGGCTAATGTTGAGTAAAAATTATAAAACTTGTCAATGCTTGAACATGAGTGGATTTTATTTAATGAGTACTAACCCTACTAATGAGTTTTGTGAAGTTTTATGTGGATGTAGCTTATAAGATCTAATCAATATGGTGATATGAGATGAATAAGAAGACGCAAGAGCTCAAGCTTGGGGATGTGTAGGTGCATCCCAAGAACATATTCAAGAAGATACAATCATCTAAGCTTGGGGATGCCCGAGTCATCCCCCTATTCATCAACTAACATGAGGTTGTCTCGTTCATACTCTATATTACCCGTCCACATGATATGTATTGTCTTAACTTGTATTATAATTGCTTTTATATGTCTTGGTTTTACCTTCTTTAGTTTTATTAGGCTCCTTATTTGGTTTCGATTGCTTCTTTACTTTCACTTATAAATTCAAAATAACAAAAATATTTTCTTTTGTTTTGCTTCTTTGTTTGGTTCTTTATTTTAATTTTATTTGGGTTTTACTTTTGATTTTTATTTAGAGTTTTCCTTGCTGTAGCTAGCATGTTTAGGTCTTGCTTAGCCTCTGGTTTCTTAGTTTATCAAAAATAAAGTACCAAGTTTTATCCATTTAGCTTAGTTGATACATATGTAAAAAGTGATTTTCTGTTTTCGGTATCTACTGCTTATTGCGCGATTTTTCATATTTTACTGGAAGCTCTAAAAATCACGAAAAAATTACTGATGTTGTAGCACCTAATCCTCTGCATGTACAAAAATTGGCTAAAATTTCGGGCATGTTTAAGTGCACCTAAAAATTGCGTTTTCCAGCTGCTGTTTTTCTGGACAGATTCTGACTTTTGTTGCAAGAGTGGCCTCTTTTCGTTTTCATTTGATTTTTAATGGTTCTTACCTTTCATTTATAAGTTGGCCATTTAAGCAACCTTTCTGTAACTTAAAAACAAAATTTTATTTGGTTTAATAGTAGCACTTGGGAAATATTATCTATTGTACTAATGTCTAACCGCAGAAAAGAATGGGAAAGTTTTTGTGTTGAAGTTTTTTCACAGAGAATGAAGGAACACCAAACTATGGAATATTGAAGAATTACCAAAGTCATAAGCTTGGGGATGTCCCCGCATCCCTCTTCATCAATAACCCCACGGTTTGCAAACCTTTAAACTTTGTTTTTTGAGCAACATAGGAACTTAACTAAACTTGAAGCGGCTGTATTTTATTATCTATTTATCTTAGCATCAAACACCAGTTACATTAATAAGTGGATCGTCACATATTTTATTTATCCTCTGTTTTCAATGTTTACTTGGTTAATGGATTACTTGTTGAAACTTAAAAATGATGTGTGAATAATACTGTTTAGTAGTTTATGTTTTCTTATGGTTAGTCTCAACTAGCTAATAGTGCATATTATGTTATTTTGATATCAACATGCATTGTCCTGTTCATAAGGTATGGTATTGTGGTATCCTCCTCTGAATAATTCACTTGAATCGACTTGGCACATGCTCACACATGTTATGACTGAAAAATAAAAGTCAATTAAGCCTTGATGATCTATTTTGCCTCAGAGTTTTAGTATCGTTTTTATGCCTCCGTTAATTTTATTTTGTCGCAAGCATGATTATGACCGTTATCGCTCTCGTGGTTGTCGCTTCCCAGTCTATTGCTAGCCTTCACTTGTACTGAGCGGGAATGCTGCTCGTGCATCCAAATCCTTAAAACCAAGTTATCCCAAAGAGTCCACCAAAAAATTCCTATGCATGGTATTTCAAGCCATTCCAAGTAAATTTGCATGTGCTACCTTTAAAACCTTCAAAATATTTCTCTTTTTGTGTCAATGTTTACTAGCTCATGAGGAATTAGTGTGGTTATTCTTTATTCTATTTGTCAAATGGACTTTTACACCTGGACTAGTGGCATATACATCCGCTTATCCAATAACTTGCAAAAAGAGCTGGCAACGGGGTGCCCAGTCCCAATTAATTACAACTTTAACCAATTAATTCTCTTCACACTTTTGCCCTGATTCATCAGTAAGCAATGACAAACAGTGAAATACCTGAATGTGTGTAAACCAAAGAGAAAGAGGGATGATCTGCCTTGCTGGTAGAAATAACGTCCTTCATGGGAGCCGCTCTTAAAAGTCCGTTTGACAGGTAGAATACTGTTCTCACCCGCTACCATTCGTTGACAATTAACAAACACCTCTCAAAACATTTTTACCTCTGTTTTTAAAACAAAAAGCTCTAGCACGTGTTAATCCCTGCTTCCCTCTGCGAAGGGCCAATCTTTTATTTTTATGTTGAGTCACCATCCTTTCTTTGAGCACTTCTTCGAGAGCATAGCTGTCGTTCTTAGTGTAATGTGCTTGTCCCAGAATACGATTAATTGAGGTATAACCATGATGCTTTTATCTTTGATATCTCTATATCTAGTCTTCACTTGAACTTCAGAGGTGCCTTGGCATTTATGTTTTGCTCCACAATTAAGGGCAAGCGAGATACCACTCTATCATTTATTATGGTCATTACAATCTTGTTGATGTTTATAAATTTCATGTTATAAGCTCTTAGTTCGTTGATACTTTTCATTAGGAAACATGATTGCTAAGTTTTATTATCCATACATCATGCAATTGTTAAAGACCTGATCATAGCATTTACAATCAAAAATTATTTTGTTATCATTTACCTACTCGAGGACGAGCAGGAATTAAGCTTGGGGATGTTGATACGTCCAAAACGTATCTATAATTTTTGATTGTTTCATGCCATTTTTATGCTTTTAGCACTTGTTTTATATTAAGTTTATTATTTATTTGGACTAACCTACTAATAGTTGCAAAAGTGCACAATGTTCTTGTTTTACTCTTTGATGTGTAGAAATTATCAAGAATACAAGAGGAAACCTTGTTGGAGTCGAATTGGGACTTTCCTGAAATCTGTCTGAGAACTTTTTACGAAGATTGCCAGTTTGACCCTCGAAGATGACGTCAAATGGAGACCTGGCTGTTACGAAAGTTGTCACAATTTTCCATACGAAGATTTTAAGCCCGAGATCAGCCCAATCGGAGTTCGGACGCGGCCTGTAGGCCCGTTTTGGTGGAACCCTAAAAGGGGGTGACGGAAATCCGAGAAGATATATAAAGGGAGGAAACCTAATTCGTGGAGGACTCCTCCACCCACGAATTTCAGCCACCAAAAGCCACGTTTTTGCCTCCCCCATGGATCCCATCTCCATGGGGGAGGGCTCCCAAGAAGCCATGAAGGAGGGAGGCTAAGGGGCGGCGCTCCCCAAGCTTGCCGGCGGCGGGGAAAGGAGTTCCCCGCACCGCCGGCGCCGCCGCCGCCCTGCGCCGCCGCGCTGCCCTCTCCGCCGTCTTCACCGCCATCTCCATCACCATCTCCTCCTTGTATTCAGTGGTTCATCCTCCCACAAACCTCTGTACCGTCCTATGTAAACATGGTGTTTGATGCTATAATATTTATCCTATGATTTACATCATGTTTCCGTAGTTTATTTGTCTTTTGATTGCTTAATTGAATGCATGAGGTTCATTAGAGTTGTATGTCTATATGGTGCTGTCCTTTGGTGTCCATTATATTGTGCGCGCATGGATCAAACACCCTAGGGTTGGTAGTATTTGTAACGAAGCGGGGGAAGTTCTGCCGGAGTGACAGAAACCTGAGAACGCGAACCGATTAGTTGCACGTATGGGAGTAAGAGGACCTTGAACTTAAGGCTATGGTTGGGGAAACCTTAATGCATTGTTAGTATTTGCGGATGCTTGCTAACAATCCAATCATATAGTACTTGTAATCCCAAGTAGTGGAGTGCATGTATATTTAGCCTCTCCCACATAGAAAACTGCATCGAAGACAATGAACCAAGTACCTTCACTAATTAATCTTGGACAAAGCCACCACAATTACCACCACTTTTCCACACTCATGGTACTGTTAGTATATGGTTACTTAGTGTATTTTATTGCTGCAGCACTAACATTTACTTTCTTGTATTTATTATCTTGCAAAACTACTCTCATACCCGTATTGCTACGTAGTTTTATTTTCTAGATAATGCAAACGTTTAGTGTGCGTAGAGTTGTATCAGTGGTTGATAGAACTTGAGAGAATACTTATCCTACCTTTAGCTCCTCGTTGGGTTCGACACTCTTACTTATCGAAAAGGCTACACGCGATCCCCTATACTTGTGGGTTATCAACATACATGTTATGTATGTCGGTAAAGTTTTGTTAAACCATACTTTGTATTTTAGGCTACACAAATATTATGAAACTGTGTCTTTTATAGCATCTCCACTGGTACCCCAAAGCCCCCCCCCCCCCCCACCACCACCAAAGTGCATTGGGGTGACGGACTCGAAAAACGGCCACACCGGCACCCCCAAGTGTCTGCCCCGACTCGATTTCTGTCTGGCACCCCCGACGGGGCCTGCAAACTTGGGGGCGGACTAGGGGCTGCCGGACAACGCCTCCGACAGGTGGCCCCTGCCTGTCATAGACACCAGCCCGTTGCCAATTTTCCCCCTCCCTCTAAATTGGCCTGCCGGTCGCAAAAACTCATAAAATTGTTTCCCCATTTCCACAAACCCCTCACGTTATCCTTCCTCGTCGCCGTCGCCGCCCACCTCTCCTTCCTCTTTGATGCCACCGCAAGCCTCCTTCCACGCCGCCTAGAACTGGGTCGGGACTCGTGCCGCCACTGAACGAAAATAAGAGAGCTTCGGGGTGCAGATGAAGGCGATGAAGCCGGGGCCAGTGGAGCTTCCGATGGTACTGACGGGGAAGATCATGCGCTCGGCAGCGTCCGCCAGTCGAGCGGCCCGGCGAGCACGCAGGAAGGAACGGATCAAGCAAGGCGTCCTCTCAGTCACCCAAATAATAGGAGAAATGAGCCAAGAGAGCTCGACAGCGCTCCCTTTTGGCAAAGGGAGTTCCTCGCCGTCGTCCCCGAACTAATTCAATGACCCACTCGCGGCGTCATTGCACCAGTCGCATTTGTCCTCCTCGTCCGAGCATGACGAGGACTACACCGACAACGTCAACCTGGCGCCCCCTACAAAGATGCCATCGGCATCGACCTCAATAAGGTCGCCATCTACTGTGAGTCGCCTGCGCTACGTTGATCGGGAGGCACGAACGGCGCCGACCATGACGTCTTCCCAGAAGCAGCTGTTCGGTGATGACGCCGCCAACGTGCTCGGCTAAATGGCCAGCCTTGGTGAGGTACATACTTCGGCGTGCGAGACCAAAATATCAAGGAGATGCAACTCCATAGGGAGATCAAGATCCTCTCCACCGACACCACAAACATGAGCCCGGATCAACAAGATTGCTTTGCCGAGGAGGTCGCATGCATTATAAGGAAAGGAGATAAAAAGGCTATGGATGCCGAGACCCGAAAATGATTTGCATGTTTTTGGCTAGCTTGGTGTAATTTGGTTTTTGGTGGCCGGCCTATAGCTGTTGGTCGAGACTTTGGTGGCCAACCTAGTTTTGGACAGGACTTTGGTGGTCGGCCCAGCTTTTGGCAGAGGAGTTTGGTGGTCAGACTTGATGTTGGCTGAGCCTTTGTAGACCATACTTGATTTACCTATGTATTTGTAGCAGGATTTTGTGTTAGCATCGAATGTTTATTGCAAAAGCAAAGAGTGTTGATAAAAAATGGGCAAAATGGGCTGGCCCCTTTTGGGTGCCGGTGTGGGAAGCATCCAAGATGGAACGGATAGGTGTCCGACACCCTAAAGCCTTGTTTGTTTCTAGTGTATTTTTGAGATTGGTCGAGATTATCCCACTGAAACCCCAAATTTCCACATATAGCTAAAATGCCGTTTAGTTTTAGTGTATTTAACCGGTTTTATGCCCACTTTTCCCCAGAAATCCTCAAACTGTAGTGTAATTTCTGCAATACACAATGCACTACCTCACCCTAGTGGATTGGGGATTAATGACGATTTGATGAGACTGGTTGAAGTTTAGAGTTTTACCCAATCCCTGTGGGGATTATCCACACTAATCCCCACAAAAACCTAGTAACAAACAAGACTTAAAGCGGACATAATTTGGCAGGTGCCGCGGTGGAGATGTTCTTAAAATAAATTGATTTAACTTTTAACATTTTCTTAGATCCTAGATGGAAAGACATTTCGATGAACATTTGTTATATCATACTAGTTATTTATGTGTACTCGTAAACTTTTCAGAAGTCGTTTGGTAGCCATTATTTTGAGCCGAAATCATGGAATTCATTTGTGATTCTATAACCGACTTGTTTGGCTGGTATGGAATTGGACATTTCATTTCATTTAGTATGTCAATTTCTATCTCTAATCGAAATGAAATGCAACGATGGGTGCAAAGGAGCTTGAGTGAACGGACTTTTCTTTGCACAGTACTATAGCTAGTTTTTTTTTGAATTTTCCACATATATTAAACCAGCAAAGAGTACACGATTACATCGATTACAAAAACAAAACTAAAAGAGACTAGAAAATCTATGAGATCTTCAAGCCCTTTCTTCATCCATGACACAATCTTGTACTTTTCTGAAGGCAGCCGTAGAATAACGCCGAAACCACCAAACCACAGACCTGTGAATACCACCGAAGCTTCTCCCTTTTTAATTTTGAGCCGCAATGCCAAGGCTTTGTGCACGCACGCAGCCATTAAATTAATCAAGCAACATCGGCAAGAGCACCACCACTGATATTCCAGGGACAAATAACCGAACCACTTTGTCGACGTCGTTGGGAGCCGAGAGAGCGAATCACCATTGCCGAAGACGTAGTAGCCGGGATAGATATTGCGAGGACAAACCTCCTCGCGGCAACCATGAGAAACAATCCAAGATTGATCTAGTGAAGCAAGATCTAAAGAACCATACCTAGATAGACTTAATCTTCCAAAGCCACCATTGACGTCGGGAAGGATATCTCGCCGTCGAACGAAGCGTGGAAGATCACTTATTGCAGACGATACCATCTCCATTAACGAAGAAGATGACGACCAAAACCAAGCTCTAACATTAAGGACCTTCGAATTGCGCCGTGCGCAGGTCCGAGGTCCCCACCCCTCCTAGTGCTAGAACGGCACCTAGAGGCGGCGAGGACCCGTCGAATCTTTGCCGGCGGTGACGATGAAGCTGCAGATGTCACCGGCGGCGACCGCTAGGGTTGAAACCCTAGGCCGCAGCCACGATCACCCAAGATCGCCTCGCTCTTCCTTCCTTCGTAACGTACCGGTTCGCAGTACTATAGCTAGTTGCTCCGGCATCTCCGCTCCCAAGTCCCGAAAAAATGAGGACCAAGCGGCGGAGGCTGATCACCACCTCGGCGGTGTTGCCTCCTCCTCCACCAACTACCACCATCGCGTCCCTTCCCGATGACGTCATCGCCGACATCCTGCTCCGCCTTCCATCCCCCACCTCCATCTTCCGCGCCGCGCTCGCTTCCAAGCATTGGTGCTCCGTCGCGGTCTCCCGTCCATCATCCGCCGCATCCGCGAGCTCCACCATTTCCCGCCACTCCTCGGCCACTTCCTCTCCTGCACCAACAGCTCCACCCTCCCCCTCTTCCAGCCCGTGCCCCTTCACGCCGACCCCGCCCTCGCCGCCGTCGTCTGCAAGGGGGACTTCTTCCTCACTCGCCTCCAAGACTCCGGCCGATGCGTCCTCGAGGACTGCCATGACGGTTTCCTCCTCTTCTCCAGCAAGACGAAGCTCACCATCTACGACCCCACTACGCACCGCGCCGTCTATCTGCCCCGACCACCGAGGCGCCCCGGCCCGGAACACGACTCCGAGGCCCACACCTTGTGCTTGCTCCCTAACAGCGGCTGCGCCAATGGCCGGCGGTTCTCCCGCGTGATCTCCTTGCAGCACCGGAATCGATCAGCCTAGTCCGAGGAGTACGATTCCCGCACCATGGAATGGCGCGCGCACCCGTACACGACGCTTAGGCCAGCCCGGAGCCACGGCAACCGGTTCTTCCCGGCAATGCACGCTGCCGGGCTCATCTACTGGAAATACATCTGCACGCCTTTGCTCCTGTGCCTCGACACCAGAACAATGTGGTTCTCCTACCTGCGCCTCCCGGCCGGCGTCTGCTATCAGTCCGTGTACGCTGTCGGGGAGAAGGAGGACGGCAAGTGCTGCCTTGTTCATATCTGCTACGGTTTTGAAGGCGGGTGTCCCAAACTGCAAGTGTGGCTCCGCGGGGACGAGGTCGGAGCCGAGCCATGGATACTGGAGCGTGAGGAGCCGCTCCTCTTACGCTTGTCTACGCCTGTGCATGGGAGAGCGCGGCAGGTCCGCGCCGTCGTCGCCGGCCTAGTGCTCGTTTGCTTATTTGGCTCCTCTGCTCACCTTGCTCACGTTGCCTTCCGTCTGAAGAGCCTCAAGGTGGAGGCAGAGTTTACATGTCGGGGACCGGCACGCCCATATCTGTTCTGAACGATGTTGCTCACCGTCGCAGGTGCCAAATGCTTTCCTCAGATCTTGTACTCCTACATGCTATTTTGTATGTCATCATTTACTGACATTACGAAATACAGACTCGTCACCAATTTCTCTGTTTGATTATGGACGACCAGAAAGAACACACCTATCTACTAGATCATCGACATCGCCCGTTAAGCCTCAATTCAAATTTGAATTAGCGTGGCTGTTGCGGGATGGTTTTGATGATTTGGTTAAAAGGATATGGTCTCAACCGGTTGTGGGTGATAGTGCTATCCAACGGTGGAATCATAAGATGCGCAATATGCGTAAATTCCTTAGTGGCTGGGCGAGGCACACAACTGGTATGCTTAAAAAGAAAAAGAGCGCCTGTGCACCATTATTGATGAGCTCGATAAACTAGCAGAAACACGACCCTTATCAGCAAGTGAGAATGACCTAAAACGGCATTCGAATGAGCAGGTGGGTCGTATGTTGCGGGAAGAAGAGCTCAAATGGTACCAAAGATCTAAAAGCCCAATTTATTCTGCAAGGGGATTTGAATACGAGGTACTTCCATAATGTTGCTAATGGCAGACATAGGAAGAAACGTATCCATTCCCTTCATCAGGATGAGGGTTTGATCGAAGGACAGGATCAGCTCAAGGAATACCTCATGAACTACTATAAAGGTTTGTTCGGGGCTCCCGAGGAAGGAAACTTTACTCTTGATGAGTCTCGAACGGATGATATTACCCAAGTAACTCCGGAGGAAAACAACTTTCTTACCGCTCCCTTCTCTGAAGAGTAGATAAGAAAAGCGGTTTTCCAGATGGAGCACAAAAGGCGCTTGGACCTGATGGATTCCCGGCTGAGTTCTACCAGCATTTCTGGGAAATCATCAAATCCGACTTGCTTGAGTTGTTTGGCTGTCTACACGCCGGACAATTGGAGCTATTTCGTCTTAACTTTGGGGAAATCGATTTGTTACCTAAGATTCAGAATGCCGAAAGGATACAACTGTATCGGCCGATATGTCTTCTGAATGTTAGTTTCAAAATCTTTACAAAAGTAGCGACCATTAGGTTAAATTCTGTGGCTGATCATGTGGTAAAACCTACCCAAACAGCTTTTATGCAAGGGCGGAATATCCTAGATGGGGTCGTGGTCCTCCACGAGACCGTCCATGAGATGCATACGAAAAAACTAAATGGGGTGATATTCAAAATTGACTTCGAAAAGGCCTATGACAAGGTCGAATGGCGTTCCTCCTAAAGACTCTGAGAATGAAAGGTTTCTCGGACGAGTGGTGTGCTTTGATCTAGAATTTTGTTTATGGGGGTAGTGTGGCGATTAAAGTCAATGATGACGTCGGTCGCTACTTCCAAACAAAAAAGGGTTTAAGGCAAGGTGATCCTTTATCGGCTATACTATTTAATATAGTGGCTGATATGTTGACCATCATGATTGAACGGGCAAAAGCAGATGGCCAGATTGAAGGGGTAGTTCCACATCTTGTCGATGGGGGACTTTATATACTTCAATATGCGGACGATACGATTCTTTTTATGGAACACAATCTTGATAAGGCGACGAATCTGAAATTGATATTGTCAGCATTCGAGCAATTATCAGGATTAAAAATCAATTTCCATAAAAGTGAATTGTTTTGCTTCGGCGATGCACAGGACGCAGCTGCTTAGTACGCCGAAATATTTGGTTGTGAGCAGGGTCAATTTCCTATAATGTACTTGGGCATACCAGTACATTATCGGAAACTGACTAATGCGGAATGGAGACATGTCGAGGAGCGTCTACAAGCACGGTTGTCTAGCTGGAAAGGCAAATTACTGTCCCTTGGTGGAAGGTTGGTTCTCATTAATTCGGTACTTACAAACAAGGTACTGTATATGATATCCTTCTTCCAGTTACCAAAAGGTGTCTCGAATAAATTGGATTACTACCGATCAAGATTCTTCTGGCAAGGGGATGGTGAGAAAAAGAAGTATCGACTGGCTAAATGGGATGTTGTTTGTCGGCCAAAAGATCAAGGAGGCTAGGTATTCATGATCTCTGTATCAAGAATTCAGCCCTCCTAGGGAAGTGGCTGTTTAAGTTGCTAACCGAAGATGGAATTTGGCAAACACTCCTTAAAAGAAAATACATCGGCACGAAGGCGGTATCACAGGTGTATTGGAAACCTGGTGACTCCCACTTTTGGGCCGGCCTAATGGCGACTAAGAAACATTTTTTTCGCTTTGGCGTATTTAATATTAAGGATGGCACGGAGATTAGATTCTGGGAGGACAAATGGTTACGAAAGACCACCCTCCGGGAGCAATATCCGGCTCTATACAATATTGTTCGACACAAAGGGGATACTATAGCGACTGTTATGCAGTGCTCACCACCCAATGTGACGTTCAGACGAGATTTATTTGGTCCGAGATTAACTTCTTGGAATGCCTTGCTGGCACGGTTGGACTCAGTCCAACTTACACAAGGTCCCGATGAATTTCGGTGGAATTTATGCGGGAATGGAAAATTCTTAGTAGATTCTATGTATATGGCGCTTGTGCATTCTGATATTCCAGTCGATGATAATAAAAAAATATGGCACATGAAGATTCCACTAAAATAAAAGTATTTTCGTGGTATCTTCGTAGGGTTGTCATTTTAACCAAGGATAACCTTGTCAAACGTAATTGGCATGGAAGTACTAAGTGTGTGTTTTGTCCACAACAAGAGACAATAAAACACTTATTCTTCGAGTGTAGTTTCGCACGTTCTATATGGTCATCTATCCAAATAGCGTCTAACTTATATCCACCCAGGTCTGTTGCAAATGTTTTTGGCAACTGGCTACATGGGATAGATAAGAAGTTTAGAACGGTTATTAGGGTGGGAGCGATTGCCATTATTTGGTCGTTTTGGCTTAGTAGAAATGACAAGGTTTTCAACGATAAAAATGTGTCTCATATGCAGGTACTCTACCGTTGCACAACTATTCTCCGTTTGTGGTCCACCTTACAACGAGTGGGACACCGAGACCTCTTTACAGAGGCATGTGCACGACTGGAAGAGGTAGCGAGGGACATTTTTTCACAACATGGATGGCCGCTTGATCGCCGGATTGGTCCTCCATAGGCGACGGTTGCGTTCATCTTCAGCGCTGGCGAGTTACTGTATTCACTTCTTGATTGTAATTTGCCTAGTGCTAGTCACTCTTGTTATTTTTTCGTCACTTTGGATTGCGGCTGTGTGCATTGTTATGCAGAGGCCGGGTGTAATGCTTAAACTTTAAGTAATAAAACCCTTTATCTAAAAAAGAAAGAACACAGACCCAACTGAAGATTCATTGTATAAAATTAGTGCGTTGGCCTTGTGAGTTTAATTTGGAACTAGCTTTGGGGTTAAGCATAGGCAGACCAAATAGCTCTGCGTCATTCATCTAGTTACCTCTGTTTTCCATCCATCTTAGCACATCAAAGACATTCTAAGCCCTCTATTTTCCATCCAACCTAGAACATCAAAGGAATTTTCAAGAGAAAGTGTAGTTTCTGCAGTGATGAAAGAAAAATATCTTACTGCTAAATTTCGGGTGACATTTTAATATTGGTTGATACAACAACATTGCATAACACTCTACAAATTTGAATTAGATTACAAGTGAACTCGTTAATCTAATAGTTGGCATGAAATCGTAAGTTTTGATCCATTTTGTACATTAATAAAAGTGTTTTCTTCTAATTGTTCGACTCGCATCTGATAGGTTTGTTTTGCAGATCAACATGCTTGTGATGGATCAAGCAGATAATAATGTCCAATGGTCGCGTGAAATCAGGTGGGACTTGCTGGATCATCTTCTGTTATCCATGATGTTTAGTTAATAAGTTTGCCAACTAAGATAATAGCTTTAGAAGTGGTGGACCTGTTTCTTTTGGGCATCTTTTTAGATAAAGAATGTATATTAATATCGTGGAGATACAAATTACACCCAGCCTCTGCAACAACGCAATAACCAAAACTATTACAGATGCACACAGCCGAAAGACAATAAGAAGAAGAAATAAAAGAAAAGTCCCGCTAAAGAGTTACAGTCCTTGCAGCAGCCGCACAACCACCACCAAGACACACCTGATGTCCAATTCTTCAAAAGCAGCGCCTTCAAGAAGAACAGTGCCAGGCACAACCAATTAAGGCCAGACCTTGGGTTTTCACCCTGAAGATAGTCTCCGCTCTCAAAACAAGGGTTTTGGGCATCTATGTGTATATAACTATAATGTAGAAGACGGCGGCTTAGAACAATGTGGTTATGTCGTACTATGTGGGACTTCTTGCTGGATCATCTTCTGTTATCCATGGTGTTTAGTTAGTTAGTTTGCCAACTAAGACACTTTAGAAGTGGTGGACCTGTGTCTTCTAGGCATCTATGTGTATATATAACTATAATGCAGAAGACTGAGGCTTAAAACAATGTGGTGGACCTATTTCTTTTGGCGTGTTGTGGGGCTTAATTAGCAGAGTATAAGTAAGTATGTTGTTAACTGAATGACTTCTATATTAGCATGGTATATTGTGTTCATTTAAACATTTGGTAGTTTTGCACTTGATTGTGTGTTAGATTTCCGAAGTCTTCGAAAGGTATTAATTCTTTCTTTATTTTGAAAATGGAAGCTTTATTATTTTTTGCTATGTATTTAGATGATACAGCATAAAAGATTTCGGCTTCTGGTAGCGGCATCATTGATGCACACAGTCAGCACGAGCGCACACACATGCACAAAGGGAACAACCTCGGTAACTGTTTCAGTTACTAGAGATGAAAGGAAAAACACTCCTAATGCTGCTAAAAGGCATAAGATGCTGAAATGTAGAGATTAGGTTGCTGTCAATGTTGGCAAAACAGGTCCCTCATGACTCGTTATAGCAGAGTGTACGCCGACTCTGCCTCATAGATTGTTAATTTGTTTGTCAAAAGATAAAAATTAGTGTGTCAGTTTCTGCGTTATATGTCTTGGGTACAAACAACGTCAATGGTATCCTATATTTTTAGACCATGTTTTCTTTCTTTCTTATGTTTCATTCCTCACGTCAGAGTGCCTATATTTCTAATTTGATTCCATTTTCACTTCCACCGAAGTGGCTTGTTTTGGATACAAATAGTTCTTCCAGACAGTGGTTTCCGAATCAGATGCATGTCCCTTGTGTCTCAGATTTTGCATTCTCGCCAAACCAATATTTTTTTTTTTTTTATAATAATTTGTGTTATGTGTGATGCTCTGCCGTCTGGGCAGTGTGTTTTTCAGCTCTCTAGTTTGCTGTTTGGCACTGTGCTATGCTTTGCACATGTGGTGGAAATTTAACGGCGTTGTTTGTATGTTCGATGTCACGCCTGAAACCATATGTTATGTACGTATTTACACTTGTAACAAGAATGGTAGTAGGTGAATGTACTTACTGTCATGGCTAGCATTTAGTTTGTGTTCCATTAGTTGGTATCATTTTTGTAAAACAAGTCTGTTTGCACAATCTTGTAGGTTAATACTACCAAATTACCTTATATTCTTATCAGATTCTATATTTCTATTACTCCCTCTGACCCGAATTAAATGTCACCAGTTGCGCTGATGGGTTGTACGCAAGGTTTTAGTTCCCGGTAGGAAAATTTTCCCGAGGGTGGTCGGGGTTGCCGGTTACCGCGGTTACCAGAAAATCCCAACCGGTTACCGGACGAATTAGAAAACAAAAATTCAAAAAAATTGGTTCCCGGTTTGACCATTTACCGAGCGTGGTCGTCAAAATTCGAAAAATTAAAGGATTTTTTGCCCGGTATGACCATTTCCCAGGGGTGCTCGGGATATCCAGTTACCGGGCGGTAACCAAATTTGCCGACCGGTAAACAAAACCTTGGTTGTACGTGATTAGTTGTTTTTCCACGCACTTAAAAGGGATCGGAGGGAATATGTATTTTGCACAACTCCTGTCTATTACTTATACATGGGATTATGGGACAGCTCCTGCTTTGTTCAAATCCCATATCTATTTTAGCTTTATTTTTTTTCAAAACGTTTATTCATAGCTGGCTGTTTGCCCTTAGGCGGGCAAGCCGCGCCTCTAACAGGAAGAACCGCTTGATGATGAGATCATCTACGACAGTGACGGGTGATGTTCTGAAGACTATCTCTATCTCGAAATGAGCACAACAGTCCATATTACCTTGCCTGCCATGAACACTTTCAGTTTACCCCTACCATCGTGCTACCTTCTAGTATTTCGATTCTCTATGTATACTGCACTTTCTCGAAACAGACTTTCACCCCGCTATGTACTGAATCTGTTAACGTAGACTAAGTTTTTTTTTAGATAAAGGAGCTTGCGGCCCTGGCCTCTGCATCGAGGACGATGCACACAGCCGTTTTTTTATATAAAGAAAAGAGTTTATGAGTGCATTATTACAGACCAAAATCACGGGTCAATTAAAGTTGCCACAAAAACGAGCCAAATGAAGATAGACAAGCTAAACATCTATTCTTCTAGTATGTAGCCACCCACTGGGGCACAAGATAGCACGGAGGACCGCCATAAGCCGGGTACATCCAGCATCCATCAGACCACGTTGATCTTCGGGGAGTAGGAAGGACCACATTTGTATCCAGTAGAGTGCCTTGTTGATCACCTGCAGAAAATTAGGCATGTTTGTTTTGTTAAAGACAATGTCATTCCGACAATTCCATATGGCCCATAGAAAAGCGGCAGCACCGACTCGAATGCGGGCTGTAGTACTTTTATCAACTCCATAAAGCCAATTTCCAAACAAGTTATTAATGGAAGAAGGTGGTGATATGTTAAAGGTGAAATGAAGAAGCCTCCATATATTTTTAGTAAAAGGACAAGATATAAACAAGTGATGTATAGACTCTTTAGCATTGCAAAAAACGCACTTCTTGCAACCCGTCCATCGTCTCTTAATTAAATTATCTTTCGTTAGCAACACTTTTTTATGGAGAAACCACAGAATTTTTTAATTTTGAGAGGAACTTTGAGCTTCCACAGATATTTGTGTAAATACACTGTGTGCCCATGAAGGTAATCCGCATACATGGATGTACGGAAAACAACCCCGACGTTGTAAGCTTCCACCTAAACTTGTCTACCTCATCCGTTAAGGATACACTCATAAGCCGCTGCACTAAGTGTATCCATCTTGTCCTTTTATCACCTGTCAATGCTCGTCTGAATTGAATATTCAGTGGAGTTGAATTTAACACGTTTGCCACTAGGACCTTCTTATGCCATGCTATGGCATATAGAGAAGGGTAATCTTTAGCTAGAGGACGATCCCCTAGCCAAAGATCCTCCCAAAACCTAACTTGGAGACCGTTGCCAACTATAAAAGAACCTCTCGCAAAGAAGTCTTGTTTAACCCGCATGATGCCTTTCCAGAAAGGTAAATCACCCGGTTTTGCCTCCACCTGAGACAAGCTTTGGGTCCCTAGGTACTTATTAGTTAAAATTTCTTGCCATACCCCTTCTTCATTTAGAAGTTTAACCAGCCATTTGCTCAGCAAACATTTGTTTTTAATATCAAGAACCTCAATTCCCAATCCTCCTTCATTTTTTGGCCGACATATAATATTCCATCTGGTAAGCCTATACTTCTTCTTTAAGTTGGTGCTTTGCCAAAAGAACCTTGATCTATAAAAATGCAATCTTTTCCGTACCCCCTTGGGTATTTCAAAGAATGATAGTAAGAACATAGGTAAACTTGATAGAACTGAATTAATTAGAACCAGACGGTCCCCGTATGAGAGCATCTTGCCTAACCATGATCCTAATTTACCTTCAAAACGGTCTTCTACTGGCTTCCATTCTCTATTCAGCAATTTTCTATAATGAATTGTTATACCTAAATATTTAAAAGGTAAGACTCCCACCTCACACCCAAAAATATTTCGGTATACATGTTGTTCCTCTTTGGCCTTTCCAAAAAAAAAACTCACTTTTATGAAAATTTATTTTCAGTCCGGACAATTGTTCAAAGAAAGCAAGTATGAGTTTCATATTTACCGCTTTCTCCGGATCATGTTCCATAAACAAAATTGTATCATCGGCATATTGAAGAATGGACACCCCACCGTCGACTAGATGAGGTATCAATCCTCCAATCTGGCCATCATCCTTTGCTCGTGCAATTAGGATAGCCAGCATGTCCGCAACAAGATTAAATAATAGCGGTGATAACGGGTCACCTTGTCTCAGACCCTTTAACGTTTGGAAGTAATGACCGATATCATCATTAACACGAACTCCAACGCTCCCTCCCTGAACAAACCTCGCAATCCATTGACACCACGTAGGTGAAAAACCTTTCATGTGAAGGACTTGTTGCAAAAAAGACCATTTAACCTTGTCATATGCTTTTTCGAAATCAATTTTCAATAAGACACCATCCATCTTCTTCCTATGTATCTCATGAATTGTTTCATGTAGCACCACAACCCCTTCCAAAATATTTCTGCCCGGAATAAAAGCAGACTGAGTCGGTCTAATTACTTTAGCTGCAATTGAGGTTGCTCTATTTGTACCTAGCTACTTTTGTAAAAACTTTGAAACTCACATTTAGCAGGCAAATTGGTCTATATTGCTCGATTCTACTAGCATCTTCCTTTTTCGGTAATAATGTAATAATCACATAATTCAACTTATAAAGAGGAAGATCACCTGTTTGCAACTGTACAAACATAGCCAACAAATCAGCCTTAATGATCCCCCAAAATTTTTGGTAAAACTCCGCAGGAAACCCGTCTGGTCCAGGAGCCTTATTATGTTCCATCTGTGAAATTGCGTCAAAAACTTCTTTTTCGGTAAATTGGGTGGTAAGAATTTCATTCTCTTCTTGTGATACCTGTGGCATGTCCTCAATATTATTCTCATCCATAGAGAAAAAGTTTGTAGCCGGTGCTCCAAACAATTTCTTATAGTATTCTGAAATGAAAGTTTTTAAATTCGTGTCACCTACAATAGTTCCTTCATCTTGTTCTAACTGAAAAATCCTTTTCTTTCGTCGTCTACCATTCGCAATTAAATGAAAATATCTAGTGTTATTACCTCCCTCATGTACATGCCTAACCTTCGCCCTTTGAGCCCATTTGGTCTCCTCATCCCTTCGGATTTTAGCTAAACACTCATCAGCTTTCCTTTTGGCAGCCCGCTCGGCTACATCCAAAGGTGTTGTTTCAGCTTTAATATCCAATTCATTGATCAAGAGAACAAGCTTGTCTCTTAAAATCTTATAGTCACCATTTAATTTTTTTGCCCATCCCCTATATATTGTCTCAAATGTCTTATCTTATTTTGCCACCTCTCGATAGGTGTATTTCCTCTAGTCTCGGCCATCCACTCACGTTTGATTAGATCATGAAAACCTTCTTGGCGCATCCAAAAAAGTTCAAATGAAAAATTATTCTTGTTTCCCACGTGAGCCTGCTCCCCGAATCAATTATCAAAGGCGTATGATCTGACCCCGTACGAGTCATTGCATGTACAGTTACGAGAGGGAATTTCTGCTCCCACTCCACAGAAGCTAAATATCTATCAAGTTTCTCATAGGTTGGAATATCACGTCGATTTGCCCAAGTATATTGCCTACCTGATAGTGTTAACTCTTTTAACTCAAGACTCTCAATGATTGCATTAAAGATAAAAGGCCATCGAGGATTAAAATTCATATTATTTTTTTCCTCTTGTCTCCGAATAATATTGAAATCCCCCCCCCCCCCCAACGAGCATGGGAAGTGTTTCAGATTCGCAAATTCGTACTAACTCAGCCAGAAAATCAGGTTTACTTGAATCTTGAGCAGCGCCGTATACAACTACCCGGATCCAAAGAAAACCATCCTTTTTAGACTTGATATAGAACTTTACACAAAAATCTCCTGACACCACTCTTTGAACTACAAGATTAGCATTATTCATACCAACTAGAATCCCTCTAGATCTCCCGTGAGGTGGAAGGCAATACCACATGTAGTCCATCCCTCCAGCCAAATGATTTGAAAAGGGTGCTGAAAAACTTGATCTCCCCGTCTCTATTAAAGCTACGAAATCTAACTTTTGTTCCTTAATTGTTTCATGTACAGTCAGGTGTTTGGCTGTATCTCCAAAACCATCACTATTCCAGATCATTCCTTTCATTTCTTACACTTATTAATCTTCTTAATACGAGCACTACGTCTAACCTCCAGGTTAGTCTCCACCCTTTTCTTCTTATTCCTTTTAACTGGCATACATTTTTCTAAAGGATCCGTATGATCCTCTAGTGCCTCATTATCCTCCTCAAAATCTTCACAAAGATTGGAGGCTTTTTTAATGACAAGACTATTCACGTTTGTTTCTTCTGTTTCTTTTAATTTTTTTTGAAGATATACTACCGAACGGCTCTGCTCTAAACTCCTAATTAAAGAAACCGAAGCTGAACGTTGTGAGTGATCTGCTCCTAGATTAACCCCTAACTTATCCGCTCTAGACAAGATATCAGAATCAGATAACGCTAAAAAAGAAAGCTTAGAAGGTGCTGAAGTACCTCGAGACATCGGATAGTCCTTTTGTTGTGCGATCGTCATCGCCCTCTCCAGCAGAGGTACATCCGCGTTAGGCCGCGCGCGCAGCCTGTCACTTGATCTCACACTAGTAGGAAAAAGCTTTTCTATGGATCCCTATTCTGTGGCGCACGAAACAAGCCGTGCGCCACAAAACAAATTCTGTGGCGCATCTGTCAAAGTGCGCCACAGAAATGTCACAATTCTGTGGCGCACTGCAAGCATGGTGCGCCACAGAATGTCCCTATTCTGTGGCGCACCAATAGGGGTGCGCCACAGAAAGTGTGCGGGCCCCACACCCACCCACGGGTCAGCCACTTTTGGGCCCATTCTGTGGCGCACGTGTCAGATGCGCCACAGAATATGCAAATTCTGTGGCGCACCCCTGCCCATGCGCCACAGAATTAGCATATTCTGTGGCGCATCCGTGCGGGTGCGCCACAGAATTACTTGCGCTGGCCCCACCAATAATTGGAGGAGAGACATTCTGTGGCGCACTAGCTGCGGTGCGCCACAGAATAGTGACATTCTGTGGCGCACCAGGAAAGGGTGCGCCACAGAATGTGTGTTCCAGATATTTTAAAAGGGGCATCTCCCCACTTTACCCAACCCATTTCCCATTTGCTCTTCTTCTTCCTCTCCTCCACCCACCTCCCAACTCGTGGTGCTCCTCCCTCCCATCCAATTTTGACCATAGATTTCTCCATTTTTTGTAGTTAAACCTATTTTGGTTGATAGACTCCCCCATATATACTCTCCTTCTCTCTCCCCATCTTTTTTTTCCACTATCACATCTCGGGATCGAATCTACAAGGTGAGGAAAGTTGGATGGACATGCATGAATGAAGCTTGTGTGTTGTGTGCATGAATTGGTCCGGAAAAAACATTTTGTTGTTGCTTGTGTCGGCGTGGTGCATGGATGTTTGCCGAAATGTTGATTAATTTCCATTTCGGCAAATTTTTGCACCACCCATATGTCATACTTTTAAGAGAGGTCATGCCGAATTTTTTCGTCGACCTTGCATGCATGTGTGTGTTTGTGTGTGCATGTTGCGGTTCTAATTAACATATGTACTCTCGTTTCTGCTCTATGTATAGCGCGTAGTCAACCATGGTCATAATGATGAACTCCGGTCGAATCAGAACATACAAGGAAGAAGCGAAGGCGGACATGATTCGGTCCAACGGGAGCCAGATAAGATGTCCATGTCGAAAATGCAAACTTGAGAGGTGGATGAACCCTGATTCTGGATTATTGGAGGAGCACCTGCTCAGGCACGGTTTCATGCTGGAACAAGCCGAACAAGATCATCATCATCATGACGAAGGAGATGCCGTCGGCGGACAAGATGATGACGAAGGAGATGCCGGCGGCGGACAAGATCATCATCATCATGACGAAGGAGATGCCGGCGGCGGACAAGATCATCATCATGACGAAGGAGATGAGCAGACCCCGCTAAGTTTG
The DNA here is from genome assembly GCA_947311845.1 of Poa pratensis. Classification (NCBI taxonomy): domain Eukaryota; kingdom Viridiplantae; phylum Streptophyta; class Magnoliopsida; order Poales; family Poaceae; genus Poa; species Poa pratensis. The sequence continues at coordinate 36,184,691 of CAMZMU010000053.1, forward strand.
GCCTTGCAGGAAGCTCATTTTCAAGAACTGCTTCTCAGTCAGACGAGCAACGACAGAGAGAAAGCCAAGCTAGCGCAAATGGGGATAGACGGGATCACTCCGTTGTATCCTGGGTGCCGGCCCCAGGATACGCGCTTGCAAGTAACGCTTGATGCTATGGAGATGAAGTCGGGAAACAAATGGACCGACAAGAGCTTCGACATGAACCTGAAATTCTTGCATGATATTCTCCCCAAGGGTAACACATTGCCAACTAGTATCGAGGAGGCCAAGAAAGTCCTGTGCCCTCTTGACCTACCACACGTCAGATACCACGCCTGCATCAATGATTGCGCAATTTATCGGGGCGATTACGAGGACTTGACCAAATGTCCGGTGTGCGGCCACGGACGGTACAAGAGTGGAAACAAGAAAAATCCTCGAAAAGTGGTATGGTACTTTCCTATCACTCCCCGTCTTCAGCGGTGGTTCGTGGACCCTAAGGAAGCAAAGCTCATGCAATGGCACGCGGAAAGGGAGAAGCCCGCAGAAGATCCGGAGAAGGGCACCATCCTGACACACCCTGCAGACGCTAGCAATTGGCAAGCATTGGACATCGCCTTCGAAGATTTTGGGCGCGACGCAAGGAACGTCAGGCTGGGTATGAGCACAGATGGAATGAATCCGTTCGGCAACCAGAGTAGCGCACATAGCACCTGGCCCGTGTTTGTATGGCCTTACAACCTTCCCCCGTGGCTGTGCACGAAGCAAAAGTACATACACATGAGTATGCTTATTCAGGGGCCGAAACAACCAGGTATCGACATACATCTGTATTTCGAGCTGTTGAAAGAGGAGTTAGAAACGTTATGGAAGACGCCAGTCCGTACGTGGGACGCTTACACTAAAGATTATTTCAATATGAGAGCCGCGTTGCTCACGACGGTGCAGGACTATCCTGGAATCTCGTATGTATCGGCCCAGGTGGGACACGGATTCTGCGCATGTGTCAGGTGCATGGATGACACCCCGCATATCCAGCTACCAAGAGATCAAGGGTCTTCGAAAACCGTGTACCCAAGGGCTCGAAGGTGGCTTCGCATGGACCACCCTTGGAGAAAACGCGGTGATTTGTTCGATGGTCAAGAAGAGCTCGAAACAGAACCGCGCCCGAGGAGCGGCATAGAAATTGATGAGCTTTTGAGAAATTGGGAGGAGTGCCCTGCGCCGGGAAAGAAGCGACCGAGGGTAGATCCGCCGCTAGGTGTATGGAAAGCGAGGTGTGCTTTCCATGACTTGGAGCACTGGAAGGTCCTCCACACGCCCCATAGCCTCGATGTAATGCACATTACGAAGAATGTTACCGAGGTCCCAGGGTTCGACGGAAGCATGGGACACGACTTTCAACCGGGCGATGAACGCTTTCAGGGAAAGGGACAAGTTGGCGCCGCCGAAATCAGCTGGCCGTGTGACAGGCTTAGGTACGAGCATGAAGTTCACAGAGTACTACAGCTCGGACGGCGCCGGCGAGATGAAGAGGAGGAGGACGTCCAAGCAGGATAAAGCCGAGGTTCAGGAGCTAAGGGCGCAGGTGGAGGAACTGCAGAAGAGCAAAGTGGACTCCACCACGGTGGAAAAGCTAGTCCAAGAAAGGCTCCAACAGATGCTTACCCCGCAGGTAATGGAGGGGATAGCTGCTTGGGCTGCGGGAGGTCATCAGGGGCCGATACACGTGCCCAGCTTCTCCGGTAGCAACTCCACCATGAACCAGCAGCACCTGTCGCCGGACCTGGTGACCCCGCCGCCCATGGCCCCTTTGGTCGCACCGGCGCTGCCTACGGTACCGGCACCCGAGAAGAATACTCTGGCCGCCGCCGGCACCGGCGCCCTTGTCTCGACGAGAGCCGAGCTGGACGCCGTCACCAAGGTAACTAATTAGTTAGTCTGCGTCGTCTTCTCTATAACTATGCCTGCTTTGATCGATGACTGCCATCTCATGATTAATCACAAATGCATGTGTTGCTTAATTTCACTCTAGGACTCGCCTTGCATACTCCTGCATAGGGTAGAGGCCGGCGGCGAGTTGAAGGAAGTTGCTGTGGGCCTTATCATGCAACCAGACAGCAAACAAATGCACCACGCTCCAATGGACGAGGCTACTATGAAGGTCAGGGTAGTCACGGTACCGTCTGCGTATTTCTACGTGGACCCCCCCATTCAACCTCCGGGATCCGAGGAACACTTGGTCCTTGGAAGGTGCCCCGGCTGGGTCACGCCATGGCCGAAGAACCAGATTCGTCTTGGGGGAGGTATTATAGATGAGGGCCCAAGACCCAACACCGGCGCCACCTCAAAGATCCGCCGGGACGTCCCGATCCGTCCCCCGAAGCCCTCGAAGCAGCCTGCAGCCGTCGCCGCCACCACCAACCGCCACAAGCAACTGTTGGGAGGCTCTGAACCACAACCGTTGCAATTAGGCAACGCCTCTGCACCTCAGCTTATTGATGGCAACGGCGACGATGATGATGATCATGTCGACGTCAATGCCTTCATCAACACTGGCGCCGAAGACCACGACACATTCATGCCTCCTGTGGATCACGAACCACCCTTCCGTGCTCACGCCGATCAACCTGCTCATCTCAATGCAGTCACGCAGCTCCTGGACTTCCAGGGTTTATCTCAAGAGACACCTCCAGCAGCCGGCGATGAGGCTCAAGCCATACCGACTACCGTTTTCTCCCCTGGCACGATAAAAAAATCGGTTGCAGAGGGGCTTGTAGGGGAGATGAAGACCCACAAGCACAGGAAGAGATCAAAGGGCGGCGCCTCTGTGAGCCAGCCTCCTATGATTGTCCAGGGTCGTGAAGACACTATACCACCCCGTCCGGACAAATTGGCGCACAGAGTTCATGAAGCTGGAAAACCGATAGTGCCTCCGGAGATGCGCCGCCTCGCAACTCCACCAATGCTCTCTTTGAATGAGTCTATCGTCATGCTAGAGGGCCTCCTTCTTAGAGACAGGGATCCAAATTACCCGGTGTTCACTGTCCAAGTGCCAATGGAAGATGGCGGGTTGGTAGTCGTCCGTGAAGCCCCCGCGGATCTGTTCTTCATAGCGTACGAGGACGTGTTCAATCTATTTCACCAGAAGCGGCTCAACTATAACTTGGTCCGCCTATACGCGCTCAATGAGGCAATGACTATCCACAGAGATAATATCCCGCACGGGTCGTGAAGACACTATACCACCCCGTCCGGACAAATTGGCGCACAGAGTTCATGAAGCTGGAAAACCGATAGTGCCTCCGGAGATGCGCCGCCTCGCAACTCCACCAATGCTCTCTTTGAATGAGTCTATCGTCATGCTAGAGGGCCTCCTTCTTAGAGACAGGGATCCAAATTACCCGGTGTTCACTGTCCAAGTGCCAATGGAAGATGGCGGGTTGGTAGTCGTCCGTGAAGCCCCCGCGGATCTGTTCTTCATAGCGTACGAGGACGTGTTCAATCTATTTCACCAGAAGCGGCTCAACTATAACTTGGTCCGCCTATACGCGCTCAATGAGGCAATGACTATCCACAGAGATAATATCCCGCACGTCGCGGTAGCGGATCCCTACTACATGCGTGACAGCCAGCTGGTGGAAGGATCGGTGACACGGACCAGGGCGATTGAGTACCTCCAGAGGTTCATGCTGCAAAACCAGGATAAGGAGAGCCTTCTTGTGCCTTTCTTTCCCGAGTAAGTACACATCCGCTTGCCGCCGTCTTGTGCCTTTCTTAGTTCAATGCCTGTTTCTGATCATCATCATTTAAATTGTGTTGAGCAGGGACAAGTACTGCGTCCTCATCATCCTAAACACGAGCTATTCCTGTGCCACTTATTTTGACTCAGGTAGTAGTACTAAGAAACGCTATGTCAACATAATTCATGTTCTCAATGAAGCTCTTGAGGGCTACGCCCAAAAGGGAGGCGTCTTCGACAAGAAAGCGAACACTTTTGTCGATCAAAACAAATTGCGCCGGTTCAAGCATGTCACCCAGTTCTGTTGCCTCAAGCAGCGGCCGGGCAGCGTGATGGATGCCTTCTACGCCCTCCGTCATATTAACACGTATGTCCGAGATGGAGCGCAATTGCTTTTGCCATCTAGTCTGCAAAAATGGGTCAAATATGACGAAGACCTCTCCGATATGGATCTTAGAAAAGACTTCCAACGCATCCAGAGCAAGTTATCGGAAGTAATCCTCGAAGATGTCATGAAAGGAGGGGGGTGCTTCAATATCCGCCGAGGTAGGATGCATTATAAAAGATAGTCTTGCATGTATACATACATACTCTATTTATCCACTTATATGAATAAATCATGCATGTATACTCTATTTATATTATAAACTAATATATATCCCAATCCATCTCCAGGGTTGTGTCAGAGGGACATCGAAGAACGCCTAGAATTGCAGAACGACCACAGGACGTGGACGACGAAAGACGCGTATAAACCGTTCCCGGCGCCGCTCATCAAGAAGAAGGCTAAATGAGATCGTCGTGCTCCCGCTCTTGCTCACCATCATCGCCGATGTAATCTATTCGATCCTAGTGTAGGCGGTGAACACTTCATTTGTAACGTGTGCAATGATGAACTTTTGTATCTCAACACTTGTGTAAAAATTCCGTGGCGGGTATCAACTTTTGTATCTATATGTATTTTATCTCGGGATATAAGTAATGCGATGACATTAGTAATGTGTTTATTTTTATATACCTGTCAAAATATATTTCTGTTTCTGTTATATCTGTGTAAATATGAAATATACCTGTATTCTGGTATTATACGGGTATTTGAGCGGGTCAATACTGTACAGGAATTCTGTGGCGCATCCCAAAACATGTTGTGGCACACTGTATTCTGTGGCGCACGGTTAGGGGGTGCGCCACTAAAACTAATTCTGTGGCGCACGCAACCTAGTGCGCCACAGAATTGTGAGATTTCTGTGGCGCATGGAGGGGTGCGCCACAGAATTAACAATTTAGTGGCGAGGATTCTGTGGCGCACCCCCCATGCGCCACAGAATAGGTTTTGGGGTGCGCCACAGAATGGCTTTTTCCTACTAGTGTCACTCCCCGCATCTCCTTGTCTAGAATCCCACCAAAGGCAATAATCTCTTCCTCTGAAGGCTCATCAACAAGTCCCAGCCCGTGTGACTGATACTGTGCATCAACAGCCTTAGCGTTCCCCATGGAAACATCCCCCGCAGGTCGCTGCTTATAAGTTGGCGAAGGTGTTGAGAAGAGAGACCGTGCGACCGAACGACACCCTTCCTCTCCATTAACAGAACCCTCCAAACCCATTCCAGTTTGAGTAGCAACGGTCGGAGATAGAATAGAGGGAGAAGACACCACCCTCTCCTCATCAGTAGCCTGCAGAGTCGATCCATGCTGAACATCAGCTGCAGTCTCTTCCATTTCAGCACAGTTTTCTGTCTCGGCAGAAAAAACACCTATTTTCTGAGTCACGACAGGAGAGACAAACGCTTTCTGCTCTTCGGTCGCTGGCAACACCTGCTCAACTTGCAGCTGTTCGTTGTCTTCCTCATTTGTAACCAGATCATGCTCATGTGTCCGCTTCGCAAAACTCTCCCACAATTGCAGTTTAGCTTAATTAATTCCTTTTTGAACAATGGGTGAAAAGAGCACACCCGTCTTGGGTGAAGGTGAGCCTAAGATGGCTAACCCCTCATTCTCCTTCATTTTTTCGGATGAACCTGAGTTTCCAAATCCGTGACCTCTTTGCTCTTGTCCTTAGTATCTTTGCTTGTTGAGCTTTCCGTTTGTCCATTAGCAGCCTGTTTTCCTTGTTGATCATGATTGCCTCCCCCATCATCGGACCCCTTATCATCATCATTTAAATCATCCACATCCGGCATGTCATCATCATTGCCTCCCATAGCCCCTCCCGGCTTCTCCACAAAAAATTTCAGATCATAAAAACCGTCCTTGATAAACACCATCCAAGATCTAGGAATAAGTGTATGATCAACACATCCAACAAGAATTCTAAGTACCCCATGTTGTCGGGTATATTTCATGTCCACCTTAATTGTTTGGCCAAAAAGAGCTCCCAAACCCCACATAGCTAGAAAGTCTCCCCTCCTTTTGGGTGGGATTCCTGAAATTCTGATCCAAACTTGTGGCAACAGCATAATTGGTTCCATTTGTCCTGCCCATGAATCCACCTGAATCTCAATCTTAGTATTCAGAACCTTGAAGGCTCCAAACACCTTCATCCTCTCTAGGTCAGCTTTTGTTGGAAAAGATGCTTTGAAGACATTGTGACCTACTTGAGAAACATTCCATTGAAAATTGTCTGCAGGTGCTAAACGCTGTAGCTGAGTGATTATCCGAGGTATAGTAAGTGTACCCCCTGTCACAGAGATCTTTGCTAGCCTAACATTATCAATTTTTGGTCTATATGTCTCCGTAGTAAGACACTCAAAAAAAGTCAGACCCTCACTAATCAAACCATGCATAAGAACCTGTGGTTTAGGAACCTCCAGGAGAGGGCACATTTCAGCCTCGTGACCAGCCTTCTCACAGTACTCGCAAAGATCCACCGTACACTCCACTCCCAAATGCCCCGGGTTCCCACAACTGAAGCAGATTGTTTTATCACTTTTGTTAATCTTTTTCCATGCCATAGTTCCCTGAAATTGCCCCTGTGACCTTGCATCAGAACCATGCCCATTAAGCTCTTCCACTTCCATCGGCTGATGCACAGTTGGCTTCGGCAAAGCACCAACAGCAGTAACCTGCGCCCCGGCAGAAGAAAGGGGAGTTTTTTGTGCCGCTGCAGAGGAGACGACAGGCTGCGTCCCAGCTGCGGTAGCCGTTTGTGCTGCCGCCGCTATCAACTCGACCGGCTTCCTCAGCGCCTCAGTCACCTGACGAACAACCTCAGCAACATCCTTCTCATTCAGACTACCATTGTTCCCGTTGTTAAGGTTCCTATTCCTCAAACCACCTCCATTTCCCCAAAACGCCCTCTGTAACCGTATGCAAAAGGGGGGCGACCACGGCCAAAACCTCCTTGACCACCACGAAATTCATCATACCTACGACGATAGCCGCCGGCACCCTGCTGATTGTCCCGATAATTGGAACCATCACCAAACCCGGACCCTGCGTTAAAACCTCCTTGGAACCCTTGGTAGCCGAAACCATCATCTCCTCTGCCATTACTAGATCCACCATCATCGCTGCCCGCAGTTCTGCTCGATCCACCAGGATGGTAGTTGTTGAAACCTGGAACACGCGGAAAGGCACCACCCCTAGGGTTGGTACTAGCTCCGTGACCCAAATCACGTCCACGATCATCGCCAGCGCCATAGCCGCGCCCCGGGTTCACCATCACGCGAGGTGGAGAAACCACAGGCGCCGCACCTGGAAATTTTGATCGGGTGTACCCTAGAAGAGCACGTATGCCGTGTCCTCGTGTGAAATTAACTCTCGACCCCTGGCCCGTATGACCATTTGGGTTTGCCTCGTATTGACCAGGATTTGAAAGACGGCCCGTTTGGCATTTTTGCATGGCTTGGCTTTTTTTTGAATTAAAACTCGATCCGCCGTTACCGGCGCTTCTCGAACTCGATGCCGGCGACGGCGTTCATCGCCGTCTACTCAGAACAGTGATCCAACCCTCCCCATCAGTATCAACGGATGAGACTGTTGGAGGTAATACTGGCAGCTTAAGCTCAAGCCTCGCTGGCCTTCCCAAATGGAAACGATGATGCACCGTCTTCGGTGAAGAACTACAGCTTGGATCGCCGGCAATGGAGACCTTCGTCTCCGATGTAGCAGCTGAAATAAGATCTGAACATGCAAAAGTAGATGCCGCATACCTTTGGGCTTGCCTCTTGTTAAACCTTTTGATCTCCCTAGAAGAACCCGAACTTGCATCCCGTCCGGCCGATTCCGCCGGTGTTCTGCACCAGTAGGAGAGAGACGCCGCGGCCAGCTCCCCGTCCTCCCCTTGGCTGTGCGCAGTACCTTCATCGTCGTCGACGTCGGCGTCGGTGTCCCGGAGCGCCCAGAATCGCCCTTGCGTCGCCTCTAACGGCTCTCCGAAAGTTTCGGAGCCCATTGCGTGCTCAGCTCCCGTTAACGTAGACTAAGTGTGTACTCACTTACGAAACAATGCTGGTTTCTATGAAATAAGACTAGAGTGTGGTGTTTTGTGGTCCGGCCAATCCGTAGCCCTTTTTTTTTTTTTAAATTTGAAAACAATATTTTAAAGTTCGATAAATTCTGAAAAAGATCGTAAATGTATACAATGTTGTATTCTATCAATGTCCAAAATTTCAACACAAAATACATTGTGTTATAGCCAGTGTAAAAATGACAAAGGTGGAGATTTTAAGTAGTGAAGAGTACACAAAAATCTGAATGTCCAAAATTTCTCACATTTGTCTTTTTTATGTGGCTCAAAATACAAAGTGTTTCGAATTGATATTTTTCACTATGGAGAATACATCATTATCGTTGTCTAGAATTTTTTTAAGAATTTTTTGAAACTTTGAAATGGTGTTTTCAAAATTTTCAAAAAATACGCTACACGTAGGCCGGGCTATACTTGGACTTTTCGATAAGACTAACTATTTATGTATCATGTCGGTAAAATCATCTTTCAAGATTTTTCGCTTTACAAATTGCCTGCCGTTAGGTGGTCAAGAAGTTCTTAGTAATAGAAGTCTAGAACACTTATGTTCTGAGCCCTCAGCTCAGATTGACTATCAGGAAATAGCTCCGTTCCTTCAGATTTAAGCTATTGATTTCAAAACAGTTCTTAGCACTAGAGCACTTATGTTCCGAGCCTCCACCTCCCAGAGTCTGAAACCATCTCGTTTTCGCTACAAACTTTTGACAGAAAATGTGCCCCTATTCCTGGTCTCCATCCACATCTTGTGCTTGCTCTACTATCCGATAGCAGCGTCGTCCACTTCTATTAGACCAAAGACGTCGTCTAGTCACCAAACAGAGACTGAAACTTAAAGGCTTCAACGCGAGTAATATATTTAAAGTTCCGAGACATGTGTCTTTTCAGACTTCAGTGGGGGGCCAATTCACCATCATAACTGCCGAGAGATCATATGTCAATCGAGTGCTCTGAGTCAAGTAATTTAATCAGCAGGGAGGAATTGACGTAAGACTGATAACGTCATATGGGGTTCAAAGGTATGAGGTATCTGAATTCTGAAGGAGCGGGTTTACACCGAGTTTACAATGTTCATACTACCTAGTCTTAAAAGAAAGTGCTTGGAGCACTAAGTAATGGTTTAGTGCTGTCCGCAGTTTCCCTGGCATTGCCATGCAGCGTGGCAATAGTGCGTCTTGTGGCGTGATTAGAGGGTCTCAAAAGGTAACCACTAACTTATGCTTTGCCTTAGCTTATCCTCCAACTCACCCTTTTTGTTGGAGAACGGAGTATACATAATGACTGAAGTAATTATCCCATATATACACAGTCAGAGACTCTCAGAGTTGTCTTATTTCACATTTGAAATAAGTGTCCCATACACAACCAGAGTTGCCATTTCACATTTACCACCGAACTAATACCGCATCTTAAAAATCCAACTGTCAAAAAGTCTGGATGCAGCCGTATAGCTTGTCTGTGTTTCTAGTTCAAGCAATCTACACTTACTGAATCGTCTTTGTACAAATGCACCTCTAGTCCCGGGTGGAGCCACCACCCGGGACCAGAGATGTTTTCGCAGATGCCACCCCCAGCGCGCGCAAATGCACCTCTAGTTCCAGGTGGTGGCTCCACCCGGTACTAGAGGTCTGTTTTTTGCGTTCAAGGACCAAATTTTTGAATTTTAGCGCGCAAATGCCCAAAAGTGTGAATTTGAAAAGTGTTTGAATATGAATTTGAATAACTTGTGCATACTTTTGAATCTGACAAAAATTTCAACATGAAAAGTGTTTGAATTTGAATAACTAATCCAAAACCATTTTCTGTTTTCTAAAATAATTATTCTAACTATTCAAACTATTAACCATTTTGCCATTTTCAATTAAAAAATGCATTAACTAATATTGTTTGAATTTGTAATAATCATCTCTTTATTTTAAAAACATCCTTAACAACATCCCACACAGTTACATAAAAGGATACATTATTACACATCACTAACAGTTACATTACTACATAAACAGACTTCCTGGATCGGAGGCCGTAGGATTAGGGGGAACGGCGGGAGGAGCCAGCCCCGTTCGCGGCCGCCTGGTTCTTGCGCGCATGTTTGCGGCGTAGAGCACGAGCCATGGAGGATGAGTCTTTCAGCGCCCATGCCAGCTCGGAAGCCTCCTTCGCCTTGAGCTGTCAGGAAGTCCTGGCTCGCTGGACACGGTCATCGCCGACGGACTGCAACGAGGCTTCAATGGCCTCCTGCATCTGCGGCCCGCCGCCCTCTTCCCCATGGTCGCTCCAGTCGAAGTCGTCGTCGTCGTCCTCCTCCTCGTCGGGAGGTGTGGCGGCGGCTGGTGGAGGTGCGGCGGCCAAGTCGCCGTATACGGCCGCGGATCCCCATGCCACCCCTGCGGCGTACGCATCCTCGTCGGGTTCAGGGACGTCAGACCACGTGCGCTCGTACGTCCTCCGCACCTCCTCCGGCACCGGAGCAGGAGGCCGGTAACAGGGCATTCCTCTCCACGCCGGGCTCGTGGGCATACGGCGGGATAGGCTCCCGCAGTAGCGCCCAAGCGCGCTCTGCCGAGCACGCTCGACCTCGTCCAGAAGGCACTGCGGCGGGCGTGGCGGATCCATCTCGTGGAGACGATGCGTTCGTGGCTAGGAATGGTGGATTAGGGTTTACCCCGTCGGCGACAATATATAAAGACCTTCAGGGCAGCGCTGGGGGAGGACACGTGCCCAGGCCAGCGCTGGGGGAGGACACGTGCCCAGGGCAGCGCTAGGGGAGGACACGTGGCTAGGGCAGCGCTGGGGGAGGACACGTGACTGACACGAGTCGTGACCGCAAAGCCCGCCACACGGATCATGTGTTTCTTTCAAGCGCTTGTGAGACGTTGGATCAGGGGTGTGTTTCTTTTGAGGGCTTGTGAGCTGTTGGATCAGCACTATCACGACCACTTCGTGAGCCACATGACCCTATATATAGCCCCCTCCCGGACATGTTCAGCACTCAGTGTCTACTCATTGTAGTTCATTTTGGTATACGAAGCATTCGGATTCGCTGCATACGTCCAACGGTGCATTTGATATGCGGGCACTCACGAGCCACCGTTGGGCTGTATTCAGGAGAAACCGTGTGTTTTGTTCTCTTCAGTGTTTAGAGTTTTCAGAATATAGTTACATAAAAGTTTAATACATTATTACACATCACCAACAACATCCCTATCTAGTCTTCACTTTTTCTTCGTGTGTGTCCCTTTATTCTGATTGCGCCGTAACCATGGACAAGCTTCATCATTTAACTTGATGCTTGGGTCAGTGTTCACTTTGAAGGGCGGAATTTCATGAAACTTATTGTAATCTTCTGACATGTCTGTCTTGTCCTCCACTCCCGCGATGTTTCTTTTCCCTGAACCATTTGGGTCTACCTTTACCCCACCGCCTTTCAGGTTGAACCATTTGCACCAGAACAAAGGGACCTTAAAAGAAGGTCCATAGTCAAGTTCCCATATCTGCTCTATGTAACCATAATATGTGACCTTTTGCCCATTGTTGTTTGTTGAATCATCAAAGCGGACACCACTGTTTTGGTTGGTGCTCTTTTTATTTTGGGCGATCGTATAAAATGTATTCCCATTTATCTCGTACCCTTGGAAAGTCCAAATAGTTGAAGATGGTCCCCTAGACAACAAGTACAGCTCATCTGAGACAGTGTTATCATTGTTGTGATGTGTTTGCAACCAACCGCCAAAATTTTCCATGTGTTCCTTTGTAATCAAGGAGTCATCCATCCCCGGGTTGCTGGAGCGTACAATATTCTTGTGTTTCTGGATATACGGATCCACCAAACTGGAACTATGTAGAACTGTGTAGTGTGCTTGTGTGAAAGAATGCCCGTCCCTACATATTGTTGATTTCCTTCCTAGAGTGTCTTTTCCACTCAGTCTCCCCTCATGTCGTGATTCAGGAAGACCAATCGGCTTAATGCCAGGAATAAAGTCAACACAAAACTCAATGACCTCCTCTGTTCCATAGCCTTTGGAGATGCTTCCTTTTGGCCTAGCACGGTTATGAACATACTTCTTCAAGACTCCCGTGAACCTCTCAAATGGGAACATATTGTGTAGAAATACAGGACCCAGAATGGTAATCTCGTCGATGATACGTCTCAAACGTATCTATAATTTTTGATGTTCCATGCTTGTTTTATACCAATTTCTACATGTTTTGCATCTACTTTATATCACTTTTATATATTTTTGGGACTAACCTATTAACAAGATGCCGAAGTGCCAGTTCCTGTTTTCAGCTGTTTTTGTATTCCAGAAAAGATAGTCCGGAAATATTCTCGGAATTGGACGAAACTTCACGGGGATCCCTATTTTACCAGAACACACCTGAAGGACCGAAGGAGCAACGAAGAGGAGCCAGGAGGGCCCCACACGCACCTAGGGCGCGGGGCCCCCTCTGGCGCGCCCTAGGGTGGTGTTGGCCCCTCGGGGGTCTTCAGCCGCCGCCCTTTCACCTACTTATTCCCCCCGACGAGAAAACCCTAAGTGCCTGAGCAAATATCCACGAAAAGTTCCAGAGACGCCGCCGCCGTCAACCCTAGCTCGGGAGGGTCCAGAACCTCTTCCCGGCACCCTGCCGGAGAGGGGAATCGTCACCGGAGGCTTCTACATCGCCATGCCTGCCTCCGGAGTGATGCGTGAGTAGTTCATCCTTGGACTACGGGTCCATAGCAGTAGCTAGATGGTTGTCTCTCCAATTTGTGCCATCATGTTTAGATCTTGTGAGCTGCCCTACATGATCAAGATCATATTATTGTAATGCTACATGTTGTGTTTGCTGGGATCCGATGAATATTGAATACTATGTCAAGTTGATTATCAATCTATGCCCTATGTTATTTAAGATCTTGCATGCTTTCCGTTACTCGTAGATGCTTTGACCAAGTAGATGCTTGTAACTCCAAGAGAGAGTATTTATGCTAGATAGTGGGTTCATGCCTCCGGTAATCTGGGAGAGTGACAGCAACTTCTAAGGTTGCGGATGTGCTGTTGCCACTAGGGATAACCTAACAATGCTATGTCCACGGTCATATGTATTTGTTTACATTACGCACTTTACTTAATGCAATTATCCGTTGCTTGCAACTTAATACCAACGGGGGACTCGGATGACAACCCGGCGGTGGATTATTAGTCATAGACGCTGTTGGATGACGGTCTATGTATTATGTCGTAATGCCCAATTAAATATCATAGTAATCATCATGTCATGTATATGCATTGTCATGCGCTCACTATTTGTCAATTGCCCAGATGTAATTTGTTCACCCAACATGTTAGTTATCTTTTATGGAGAGACACCACTAGTGAACTGTGGACCCCGGTCCATTCTTTTACACTGATTAAACCACCACAAACTGCAAACTATTCCTTTTTCATTCTCTGCAATTTAATACTCATTTTCCACACCATACGTTTAATCCTTTGTTTTCAGCAAGCCGGTGAGATTGACAACCTCACTGTTTCGTTGGGGCAAAGTAGTTTGATTGTGTTGTGTGCAGATTCCACGTTGGTGATCATATTGCGCCGTGCGAGCCACCAACAACCTTCTAAAGAGTTGCTGCTCCTACTGGTTCGATAAGCTTGGTTTCTTTCTGAGGGAAAACTTGCTGCTGAACTGCATCATACCTTCCTCTTGGGGTCTCCCAACGAGCGTGTGATTCACGCCATCAGTCGACCAGGTGTACTAGGAGATGTGTCATAATATTGAAGAAGGATGGTGGGAACACCAACTCAAAACTAACGAGACATTGAACCACATCCTTCTGTAGCCTTCCAAGAATGACTGGATCGATTACCTTCTGCGAAATTGCATTGAGAAACACACATAGCTGAACAATGGGTAGTCGAACATTTTCCGGTAGAAGCCCCCGCAATGCAACCGGAAGCAATTGAGTCATAAGCACGTGGCAGTCATGAGACTTTAGGTTCTGAAACTTTTTCTCTGCCATATTTATTATTCCCTTTATATTCGACGAGAAGCCAGACGGGACCTTCATACTGCTCAGGACTTCGAAAAATATCTCATTCTCTTCTTTGTTAAGAGCGTAACTAGCAGGACTTAGACGTCCTTTATCCGTCTTCATTGGATGCAGGTTGTCTGGGTCTGTCATACATTGGTCTCGCACGTGGTCCTGCCGGGCCAGACCCCTCTAGTTCCGGTCCGTATTACGAACCGGGACTAGAGGTCCCTTACGAAATTCGACAAATAATATGTATAAATTCATATCTTTAAATCCATAAATCAAAATTCGACAAATAATATGTATAAATCGATCAGAAAAATGATAGGAATCTAAATATTGTGTCCATATCATATTTTGCATAAATATTAATGATTAAGTAATAATAATTGTTAACAAATAACAAAAAAATGAATTTTATATTATTATTGACATTTTCAATTTAATATGGATAAATTCATATCTTTAAATCCATAAAGCGAAATTCGACAAATAATATGTATAAATCGAACAGAAAAATGATAGGAATCCAAATATTTCGGTCATTAATTTTTAGGTAACCGAATTGACCGAAATTTACATGAGAACACACAACGGGAACACACACATCACTATATAGCCAGTCTACTCATCAACGACATTAAGACGATCGTCATTGGTATTATAGCCACGTAGACTATCCCACTTCCGTGCAATCTCAAAGCCGAGGCGAGCGTCCAAAGCGGCATACAAGACTTGATCGTAGCTCAATGTAACGTTGCCCCATCCGGAAATTCGGAGGTCTTCTAAGTCGTCGTCGTCCTTGCCCTTCTTCTTGTCCTTCTTCTTGTTCTTCTTCTGCTCAAGTTTTGTCCCAATGATAGCATTGGAGAGAGCATAGAGACTCAGAGTAGGATTGCCGGTTGGGTCCGGCTATCCCTCTGGAGGTTGACCATGGACGGAATAACAATTCCGTAGTAGCGCAGCATCCGCAAGTCATTGTGGATAGCCACGCCGTAGAAGTTGATGGTCTTGTCACCTAAGAAATCCACGAGGAGCTGCGGCACCCGATCAGCCTTGCAGATCTGGAAGACAAGAGTCTCGGACGCCACCGAGATTGAAGGACGGCGGCGCGCTGCTTTTTCTCGGGTGGAAGATCCCTCTGTCGACCCGGGAGAGGGTTGGTGAACTCGCAGTCGAGTCCAACGCACTTGATCGGTGCGGCGTCGAGAAAGGACTTCTTCACGTCGCGGATCCACCTCTCCACGCGTGATGCACGGAGGGTGACCCATACCTTGAAGTGCATATCCTTCTTGATGAAGTAGTACAACCGAGACGGAGGTACGCGCGCGAGTAGCTCCATTGGAATAGAATAGAGGGATCGAGAGAGAGTTTTTGCAAAGATTAGAGAGAGCTTGTGTGCTTAAGGCCACAGATTAGTGTTGCTTTATATAGGGCAGAGAGGGAGGCCGGCGGGCAGGGGAGGCCGGCGGGCGGCGCCATGGATTAAATTCTCGCCGGGCTGATCATCTTCCAAGGACCATCAAAACGGCGGCGGTTTGATCAACTTCCAAAGCGCGTCGGCGCGCGGGAGACCTACAGGTTTTAAATGTCGTCCCGGTTCGTGCCACGAACCGGGACGAGAAGTCCATCACTAGTTCCGGCTCGTGATACGAGCTGGGACGAAAGGTGCTCGCGCGGCCCCCCCTCTGCGGCTGCCTGCCGCGAGACCTCTAGTCCCGGGTGGTATTACGACCCGGGACGAGAGGTGCCCCACGACCCGGGACCGTTGCTGCGCGGCGTCGTAGCCGTTGAACCGGTACTAGAGCCCCACTTTAGTACCGGTTCGTAAGCAATCCGGTAATTGAGCCAAATGTGGCTCTGGACCAAAGACATGGTTTCCACTAGTGTAGGCTCGGGACGAAGGAACTCGGGTTAGAGTAACCCACTTCGAAGGTTTGGGCCCCAGGTGGGCCAGAGCGCACCGTCTTGGTACAATAAATGTCAAGATCGTCGAATACCAGACTTAGTGGGATACTTGTTGTAAACCGACTAAGATCGGATCTAGCATATCTGGCTAGGGCTCGGAGTAGGCGGCTAGATCCAAGAGCTCGATCGACACCCTGTAACCCTAACCCTCTCCATATATAAAAGGTTGGGGCCGCCGATCGGGGCAAGGTTTATCATACGAACAAGTGCTCTGCACACCATCATCATCCACCCACCATAGGCGATCATGAGCTCTACCTCGAGATTGTCGAGCATACGACACATAATATATGCCGCCACACAAACATGAGTTGGGTTTTTACCGAGTATTGTGCACGAGGGTCCGTATATATCATTGTCTCTCGTGTGCTACCATCCGATTTACGAGCCGATCCCTACGAACCCAACTTCACCATCGAAAAATACATCGACAGAGGGAGTTCGTACGTACACCACCTGGCCTGCAGGCAAGTACAATTGGCTGCTCGCGGATGCATCAATCACATATCGTCGAGGAGTCATTATCTAATCAACGTATATCCATGCCTAGATATATAGCTTGGCTTTGCGCGTTTACTTGGGTACGTAGCTACTTTGTTGGATGCTTGTAGTTTACTGCTGACCAGGAGCAAAGCTGGCAGCTGCTCGGAATCTTCTTTCAACAAGTGTTAGGTTCTCACTACGATTCACTCGGTTGTCTCGGATACACTCGAATTCGGATACAAGTTGGGGATCGAAAGAGGAAAAACAGGAAAAGTATCAGAGACGCGCAGCTCTGCCGCCGTTGCCTTCGCCTTGATCCCCGAGGATGATCTGCATCAGGTGAGGATGTTCCTTTTATGTTGGAAGCTGTCTCACGTTGTCCACTCTGGACCTGTGTGGCGTCTACTGGGTAGGACCAGTCTCTTGGGCCGAACTTGGCGATGAGTGAGGCCCACCTCGTTGCTCATGTTTGCGTCGTTAGTAAGGATGCTGACATCCCCTCCTCGTTGAGAATGGGCTTGTCCCCAAGCCACTGCAGCAGGAAACTTCACTTGCAGCTCGATCTTGTCTTCCCAGGTCAGTTCTTCATCTGCACCGGCGGACCACTGGACTTGAACTTGTTCGCGTCGTCCGGATGGTGTGTGACGCCAGCGATGTCCCAACAGCTTCACAGGAACTGGAGAGACGTCAGTAACAATGGGCAGTTGAACAGATGATGGTGTTCCTGGTTTGAGAACTTTGCGAAGCTGCGAAACATGGAAGACAGGGCGGATCTTTGATTCTGGAGGCAGGGCAACTTCATAAGCCACAGTGTTGATGCACTTGGTAAGGGAGAAAGGACCAAAATATCTGAAAGCCAGTTTAGCATTGGAGCGCCGGTGAAGTGAGGACTGGATGTAGGGTTGAAGTTTAATGAAAACTTCATCCCCCAGTTGGAAAGTACGCTCTGTTCGCTTCTTGTCTTCCTGGTTTTTCATGTACTGCCTGGCATGATGGAGGTTGTGTTGCAAAAGTTGCTGCATATGCTTGCGCTCTTCAAGCCAATCCTCCAGAGCTGGTGATGTGCAAGTATGGCTGGCATCAATCACCCAGTGTCGCGGTTCGTGTCCATACAAGGCAACAAACGGTGACATTTTGATTGCTGAGTGGTAGCTGGTATTGTACCAGAACTCCGCCAGTGACAGGAACTGGCTCCATTTGCCGGGACAGGCGTGTGTGAAACAACGCAAATAGATTTCCAAGCACTGATTCACTCGTTCCGATTGTCCATCGGTTTGAGGGTGGTAGGCTGAGCTCATTCTCAGTTCACTGCCCAGCTGATCGAAAAGCTCCTTCCAAAATTTACTGGTAAAAATTGGATCTCGGTCAGACACCATAACCTGAGGCAAACTGTGGAGTTTGAAAACATTGTCAATATATGCTGTTGCCACCCTAGTAGCTGTGAAGGGGTGTCGTAGTGGAATGAAATGAGCATAGCGTGTGAATTTATCAACGACCACCATGATGCTATTTGCATTGCCAGAAGTAGGAAGACCTTCGACAAAATCCATTGTGACCATTTGCCAGGCTTTAACGGGGGATGACAAAGGTTGAAGCAGCCCGGGGTATTTGACACGTTCAGGTTTTGCTTGTTGGCAGGTCAAACATGTCTGAACAAATTCTTTTGTCTGTGCTTTCATCTTAGGCCAAGCAAACAAACGACGAATGCGTGCGTATGTTGCTGGAAACCCTGAATGACCCCCAATGGTACTTGAATGAAAAGCTTCCAGTATTTTCTGTTGTAATGCTGGTGATCCACCGAGCCAGATGCGGTTTCTGAAATACAACAAATTATCATGCCAGGAGAAACGTCCCTTGGGGTCAGGCTCTAGTTGCAACCGTTGGATCCATTTGCTAGCATGCTCATTGGCAGGGTAGCTAGCTTTCACTTCATCTAGCCAGATGGCCTGACATTCTGTCACCGTGTACAAGGTCACATCCACCAGATGTGGTCGTCTGGATAATGCGCCTGCTGCGCGATTGTCTACCCCTTTGCGGTAGCATATTTTGTAACGCAGTCCCAAAAGCTTTGTGAAAGCTTTCTGTTGCCAGACTGTGGATAATCGCTGCTCTTCCAGGTGCACAAGACTTTTTTGATCAGTTCTGATGATGAACTCCTGGTGTTGCAGATACGGCCGCCACTGTTCAATGGCCATTAGTATTGCGAGGCACTCCTTCTCGTAAGTAGAAAGACCACGATTCTTTGGTCCCAGTGATTTGCTCATATATGCGATTGGATGACCATCCTGCTGGAGGACAGCACCAACTCCTGTATCGCAGGCATCCGTGTCCACCACAAAGGTTTTAGAGAAATCTGGCAATTTAAGGACTGGTGCTTCAATCAATTTCTGCTTCAATAGCTGAAAGGCTGTCTCAGCCTCACTGGTCCAAATGAATGGCACTTGCTTCTTGAGAAGGTTAAACAATGGTCTGGCGATTATACCGAAATGTTGGATGAATTTTCTGTAATAACCAACAAATCCCAATATACTTCTCACATCTTTGCCATTGGTTGGTGTAGGCCACCGTTCCACCTTGGTAATCTTGGTTCGACCAGACGAAACCCCATTGCTGTCGATTACATGGCCCAGATATGCCACCTTTTGTTGTCCGAAAGAGCACTTGGATCTTTTGATTTGCCATTGGTCACGGCGGAGGAGTTGGAGTACTTGTTTGAGGTGGGATATATGCTCAGGGAAACTCTTGCTGTAGACAAGTATGCGTCAAAGAAGACCACGACACATTTTCTCAGCAAAGGTTGAAGCGTAGCATTCATTGCCCCAAAAATGTTGCTGGTGCTCCTGCCAAACCGAAGGGCATCACCGTGTACTCCCAGTGGCCTTCGTGAGTTTGGAATGCGGTTTTGTACTCCTCGCCCGGGGCTAGCCTGATCTGGTGGTATCCTGCTCTCAGGTCCAACTTGGAAAACCACCTTGCTCCCGTTAATTCATCCAATAATGCATCGATAACCGGGACTGGAAATTTGCTGACGATTGTCATCGAGTTCAGAGCACGGTAATCGATGCAGAGTCGCCATGTACCGTCTTTTTTCTTCACCAAGATGGCTGGTGATGAAAAATTACTTGTACTGCGCTGAATCACTCCTGAGGCCAACAGTTCTGCGACTTGGCGCTCAATTTCAGTCTTGAGTTTTGGTTTGTGCCTATAAGGACGTGAGTTAAACGGTTGTGCTCCTTGAATCAGAGGAATGCGGTGATCGCAAGCACGTCTGGGAGGTAGGGTTGTGGGTTCAGCAAAGACGTCGTCGAACTGTGACAGTTAGGATTGAACTTCTGCAGGTGTTACTTCTTCGGTGCACACTGTTTCTCCCAGAGCATATACATGAATCAGATGGGCTACTGAACCCTGACGACAGACAGAAGCCAGTTCGCTGGATGAGATTGCAGAACACTGAATTGGCCAGTGGTGTGACCCTGCAACTTGATTTGCCCTTGCGGAGTTGCAATTGTCAGAAATTTGTCCACCCAATTGATGTGAGGATTGTGCTGCTCCAGCCAATCCATACCCAGAATTACATCGAAAGAACCAAGAGGTAAGACCTTCAAATCTGTCTCAAACTGATGCCCCTGCGATGACCACCGACAGGCAGGTATGAACGTTGTACACCTGTGCTGAGAGCCGTCTGCCACATTAACACGACATGCTTTGTCAAGAGGGTGACTGCCAAGGATTTGAGATGCCAATTGTGTATTTATGAAAGAAGCAGAACTTCCGGAATCGATGAGAATCAACACCTCATGCTGAGCTATAAAAGCATGCAGCTGAATAACACCAGAAGTAGCTGTTGCAGACCCTGTCATTGCATGCAAGGAGATAGAACAAGTTGTTTCCACTTCTTCAGCGCTTGATTCAGGGCTGTCAGGTCCGGTTACCTCATCCTGAGAAAATAGGGCCAGCAGTTCCTCCACGATGTGCAACTGAACTGTCTGTGGGCATACATGTTCCTTGCCCCAACGTTCTCCACAGGTGAAACAGAGCCCCTTGGCTCTCCTGTAATCTCTCAGTACCCTGAGTTTTTCATCACCTCCCTGCCGTGCACCATCAATGCCACGATTGTCAAAAGCACGCCCAGATGGAGTTGTGGGAGTCGACTGGGGGTGTGACTGAACTGATTTAGCTGGGAACTTGAAGAAACGCTGTTCAATTTGGCGAGGAGGAGAATTGGTTTCGCCTTCAGTAACTTCCTCTTGAAGCAATGCCAGCGAACATGTTGTGTCCAGATCCGTAGGCCTCTGAACCATCACGACAGAGCAAATGTCCGCCCTCAATCCCTCGACAAAACGGGTAAGAAAATAAAATGGGTGAGTAGCGTCTGAATAAGACACTAGATGATTAATGAGTATATCAAAACGCTCTATATAATCTGCTACTGTGGATGTCTGTTTGATGGAGTAGAACTGTCGTATAAGCAATTGGTGTCTATCACGGCCAAAACGAGTGCATAACAAGGATGTAAATGAAATCCACTCTAAGGATGCTATCTTCTTCCTAACTGACTGAAGCCAGATGCCTGCTGCTCCAGAGAAATGCAGAATTCCCATGGAGACCCAGTAGGACTCATGGATAGCAAACATATGAAAGTATTGCTCTCTAGCGTTATCCACAGATTAGGGTTGTCGCCGGTAAAAGGTGGGAAGGGGAAATTGGGTGCGTTCGTACCCAATCCCGCTAGAATTTGACTAGAAATCATAGGGCTATCCGCGCTAGTAGACCTCGGGTGCTGGAGGGAGTTCATACCGGTGACCGGAGGCACCGACGACGGCACGAGGGCCGCCGTCGAAGAACCCCCGGGGTTGTTGACGAAGCCGTGGCCAGCAGGCCCGCGGACCGCCCCGTCGGGCTTGGTGGCGAGGTCCGCCGCCACCGATCCACCATGCGCCGCAGCAGAAGAAGTCTGCGCGCGTTGCAGTTCCGCGACAGTGGGCTGGAGCTCGGTGAAGCGGGCCTCCAAATCCGGCTTCCAGCCGCACAGATCGGAGAGCTGGGCCGCCTGCGAGTCGAGTCGCTGCGCCACGGCGGAGATCTTGTCGCCGTTGGCCGCGATGGAGCTCTTGATCTCGGCGGAGTCCTTGCGCATATCATCGAGATATGCTTTGACCGCTGGATCCATGGCGTCGAGTAGACGAGCCCGATCGGCGACGAATAATCGAGTTTCTGGAATTTTTGGATTCGTGGAAGGGGATCGATGGCTCTGATACCACGATGTTAGGTTCTCACTACGATTCACTCGGTTGTCTCGGATACACTCGAATTCGGATACAAATTGGGGATCGAAAGAGGAAAAACAGGAAAAGTATCAGAGACGCAGCTCTGCCGCCGTTGCCGCCTTGATCCCCGAGGATGATCTGCATCAGGTGAGGATGTTCCTTTTATGTTGGAAGTTGTCTCACGTTGTCCACTCTGGACCTGTGTGGCGTCTACTGGGTTGGACCAGTCTCTTGGGTCGAACTTGGCGATGAGTGAGGCCCACCTCGTTGCTCATGTTTGCGTCGTCAGTAAGGATGCTGACAACAAGCTTGTGGCTTTGATCGCTCCTAGGTCTGCTATCACCCTCAGCCATAGCCCACTTACTGCGCGTGTATGTGTATATAACGGAAGTGGCCACTACTGTTCTCTCCACAGAATCAGTAAGCTAAACCCAGCCTGGATCGAACACAAACCTTTTCGAAGATTCTCCTCGATTGTTAGCATCTCAGGAACTAGTAGCACCCAAATGAAGGTAAGCAAGTTCTTCAGTTTCTGAACCCACAGCCACACGAGTTTCTGCCCTCTTTTGGTGCAGTTACTAACTCTGAACTGAACCATGCGATGGACTCATCGATAGCCTTTTCACTCTTCTCGTCTGTTGCAGCAAATGATTGTTATCCAGGTGAGCATGTCGTGCGACAAGAGCCGGCGCAAAGCCATGGAGACGGCCGCGAAAACTACCGGTATGCATGCTATCGCCACTGGATTCTTCGCCACGTTCTCCTTAGATCTGTGCGTCAGTGAGTTAACATGCATGCATGGATGCGGACGAGCGCGCAGGTGTGATTTCGGTTAAAATAACCGGCGACGGGAGGGACATGCTGGAGGTGGTGGGCAACTACGTCGACCCGGTGTGCCTCGTCGGCTGCCTGCGCAAGAAGGTCGGCCATGTCAACATCGTGAAGGTGGAGGAAGTCAAGGACAAGAAGCCGGAGGAGGAGGACGACAGGAAGCCGGCGCTCTGCTACCCCGGTTACTACTACCACCACCAGTATCCGTCGCACATGGTGGTCTGCGACGAGCCCACCTACTGCGCAATCATGTGATTACCTATTTGCCGGAGAGCAATTTTACCATACTAGTTGACATGTACGTGCAACGCACGTCTCCCCAATTATATGGGGCAATTTATAAGTAAGAAATATTGCACGTACAATGCACATGTCCACTAATATACAGAAAAATTAGTCCGGTTCTAATAAATATTGATGTACACAAATAGTTCTTTAAGCCAAAAGTAATCAATAATTTACACAATGTTTTCATCTACTCCCTCTGTTTTTGTATACAAGGCCACTATCAAATATACGTTTTTGCTTCTATACAAGGCCACTATCTTTTCCCAAGATGAATTGATTGAATTTCTACCTCGTACGGTGGTGCTAATTAATGCTAACATTGCATGCAACCATAGAGAAAGAGCTATCACATGCACAAAATTTAAGTAGCACGGAACACAAGAGACTTTTGACACACTTAGCCATGCTATTTATTAGTTGGATTTGTTTTCTTGGTATCTGAAAAATGTGATAGTGGCCTTGTATATAAAAACGGAGGGAGTAGAAGGGTTGATTGTCAACTTTACCTTAGGGCAACGTGTCGGTTCCGAGAGTGGCGAGTTGCAGGTGATACCATCGTAGAAATCTTGATGTGGTTGAATTGCTCAACAACGAACGTCGACCCTCGGCGTGAACTTGGACCGACAGCGCAATATGAGAGCTCGGCGGTATATCCACCCAATTTGGGGTGGGCATCGTCCCGGCAAGGATTTGCCGCGGTACCCACATGACTTGGGTTGGCGCTGCCTCGGCGAGGTGAGAGAGGTGGTCCTAGGCCGTCGGAAAACAACACATTAATTCGGACTGCCCGGATGGCAGCCCGGTAGCGACGTGGATGGGATCGGTGAGACGGCAACGTGATCAACCACATCGGCGAGCGGACTGGCGCACTGCCGGCCGGCACACAAATAAGCTCCATGTATTGCCACGATTTATCTCACATATGCACGTTTCCGGTAACCCGGCGCACGGCTGGCCGACACACAAATGAGCTCCATGTATTGCCACGTTTTATCACACATATGCACGTATACGGTAGCCAGCTTCTACCTGCTAGCATCTGACTAAATTGTTCACCTAGGCACCTAGCTAACCAATCTTTCACACCGGATGGAACAGTGCACGTACACTGGTTTGTGCCAAAGCTGATAGACTGGAATACGTATAGAATCTCTGGTCTGCTGGGTACGTTGTTGGAGCGGCGCTGCTGCCGTTGCTTTTCTGTGGCTGCTACTCTGCTAGCGGATGGAGCTAGGCGAGCATGCGCTGGAGCGCGACTCGGAGAGGAGATGGAGGAACATGGCGCGCTCGAGCCGGACCTGGTCGGCCAGGATGTAGTGCCGGTTCCGGCCCCTCCGCTAGCGGTTGAAGGAAGAAGATGGCGAGCGGCCTTAACTGTGGGACGGAGGTGAGGGTCCTTGGAAATCTGATTTTATTTTAGCGGTGGCAATCATTGTAATTTACAGTAAAACGAAACGGTACGGTGGCAATTTGGTCGTATTATGTGATTTGGTGGGAGGGCAAAACAGTCCAAAATGGACATTGTTGAGTTGTCAAACATTGGGACGATCTGTGCCGTTTGATCGGATATTGTACGGTACAGATTTAATGTATCCCAACATGTTTGCTCTTTTAATAGTAGTATAGATATTTTTGTCACCAACTATACGAGAGTCGAGAGGAAGAATAAAGAGAACATGAGTTCATTCGTCTGACTATGTATATGTAGTTTTGTACGTCTTTACTTGGTCTCCAGTTAGATATCGATGCAAACACAACCATACACTACAGGAAAACTGACAGTTCCTCAAGGCTTTCTATATGCCGACGGCTTTTTGTTGGGGCCATCGGCATATAAGCTGCATGGCCGTCGGCATACAGGCTTGTTGCCGATGGTCTTCTCTGACTGGCCGTCGGCATAACCAATCTGTCAGCATGTATAGGGACTTAATACCGAGGGTTGCCGTCGGCATAATGGCCTGCCGTTAGTATCCGTCGAACTGCGCTAGTGGTATCCCGACGGATCTAACGCACGACCGTCGGCATATAGTTGGATAAATATTACGTGGAGTACATGGATCGAACAACGAACCTGAAGCTTCGTTGGTGTAGGGATCGACGGGTCTGGCGCACGGCCGTCTCCATTACTTTGGTTGCCAACGGCTTTGTTTGCCGACGGTCAAAGAAAACCGTCGGCGCTTGGTATATGCTGATGTCATTTAAATGCCGACGGTATTTTGTTCATTTGTCGACGAAGAATACGAAGACGGTATTTGTATGCCGACGGCAATCATGCATTTGCCGACAGTTTTTGGCCATCGGGAACTATATGTTTTCTTGTAGTGATAACCATATTCTCGATCAATCACTCATTTTATTTCTGATGAAGTTCGGACACGCCTTGTGTTTTGGGCTTCCGCATGTGCCAAGCTTGATGACAGTTCACTGGATATAGGGGCGGACCTAGACAAACACTTCAGTGGGGGCACTTCAGATGAGCAGGGGCAATTCTAGTACAAATTTGAAATTTTGTGAATTGTTCCTTGAATTACGAATAGAGTACACCGAAACTTTAAAAAACTGAGGCCCTAACTCAGCTGTACATGGTCCGCCCCTGACATGATAGGTTTTGCTATGAACAAAACATGGAGTCAAAACATCGTGCATATAAGTATCAATACGTCACCGACAAGGGAAAATAAGACGTCATGATGCCATTGGCCCTACATCGATTAAATTACTATCCACAATGGGAGTATCATAACTAGTATCATGTGCATGCAAAAAACTGACGTGTCACTGTAATTAATGATGATAGAATAGATAGTGATATCATAGGTATATATCGTAACATAACGCACTCCAATATAAAATGAGTTTAAAAGTTAATAAGTTGATACTACATATATTACTACCCATTGTGGAGTTTCTAACATAGATTAACATGATGATACTACTATATATTACTTCTCACTATGAGCAGTTTACAAGACACATAAACTAGCCATAGTGGGAATATCATACGATATCATCCATATGATAGTACCCATATAATGCATAATATCATATATGAGTATCATAGCCACATCTTATTATTTGGTTGTAGAACCACAATACAAATATGTGTACAAGATTTACTTACTATCAAAATATCTAATTTTATGTGCTATTAGGGGCCTTGTTCGGCTTGCATTTCGTGACCAGTGGTAGTTTAAAGTTCCGATTAGTTTTAGGACATCACATACGAGTGGGTTTAGATGGTTTTGGGCAGCTCACTCGTGCATATATGATACTGATTTTCTTATTATTTATTTTGCAAATTCTTTTTATTAGAACTTTTCCAAATTTTCATATTACCAAATCTATTTGTTTTTCCAAATTCATATTATCTATGTCAAACTTGATCTTTCTATGTTACCAAAGTGTAATGTGTGGGGTATTCTCACCATCTCAACAAGCATGTCATCATAACAACTCATTCACCACTCATTGAGAATCATTTCCTGGCCAGATTTTTTGCAGGGTGAATACTTGATCATCTTTGAACATCAACAAAAATCAGAATTTTGAACCTTTTCTTGATTTTTTTAAAATCGCATATCAGGTGCGTTGGTAACCAGGAACCACAATTCCGCGTCCCACCATGGGGTCACTTTTAACTCATCTCTCATATGAGCTCTCACTCTAGTACCTACTTCTTTCTTGAGTTGATTTTTTCAGGCTTAGGGTTCGAGTGGGATTCCTCCGACGGGATTCCTCCAAATTTTGACTTCACATAACTAATCTCGATGGAAATTGTGGTGGTCGATGCGAATCCTCGATGCACTACCGGGTTTTCAAATTTGTGCACCCAACATTGCTGAAGGGACTAGTTATATTTTGTCCGTGAGTCGAGCTTGAACCCGTTCAATAAGAAATATCGTGTCACTCATGTTAGTGTCCAACGTACATAAACACCGTCATCGAGCACGCGCTTTACTTTACATCATCGTTGCTTATTTTCTCTTTATATTGTTTTTACGATAACAACATGCATACATACATGTTATGTATGTCGGTAAAGTTTTGTTAAACCATCCTTTGTATTTTAGGCTACACAAATATTATGAAACTGTGTAATATTATGAATTTTCTTATTATTTATATTGCAAATTCTTTTTATTAGAACTTTTCCAAATTTTCATATTACCAAATCTATTTGTTTTTCCAAATTCATATTATCTATGTCAAACTTGATCTTTCTATGTTACCAAAGTGTAATGTGTGGGGTATTCTCACCATCTCAACAAGCATGTCATCATAACAACTCATTCACCACTCATTGAGAATCATTTCCTGGCCAGATTTTTTGCAGGGAGAATACTTGATCATCTTTGAACATAAACAAAAATCAGAATTTTGAACCTTTTCCTGATTTTTTTAAAATCGCATATCAGGTGCGTTGGTAACCAGGAACCATAATTCCGCGTCCCACCATGGGGTCACTTTTAACTCATCTCTCATATGAGCTCTCACTCTAGTACCTACTTCTTTCTTGAGTTGATTTTTTCAGGCTTAGGGTTCGAGTGGGATTCCTCCGATGGGATTCCTCCAAATTTTGACTTCACATAAATAATCTCGACGGAAATTGTGGTGGTCGATGGGAATCCTCGATGCACTACCGGGTTTTCAAATTTGTGCACCCAATATTGCTGAAGGGACTAGTTCTGTCTTGTCCGTGAGTCGAGCTTGAACCCGTCCAATAAGAAATATCGTCATCGAGCACACGCTTTACTTTACATCATCGTTGCTTATTTTCTCTTTATATTGTTTTTACGATAACAACATGCATACATACATGTTATGTATGTCGGTAAAGTTTTGTTAAACCATACTTTGTATTTTAGGCTACACAAATATTATGAAACTGTGTCTTTTATAGCATCTCCACTGGTACCCCCAAAGCCCCCCCCCCCCCCCCCCCACCACTAAAGTGCATTGGGGTGACGGACTCGAAAAACGGCCACACCGGCACCCCCATGTGTCTGCCCCGACTCGATTTCTGTCTGGCACCCCCGACGGGGCCTGCAAACTTGGGGGCGGACTAGGGGCTGCCGGACAACGCCTCCGACAGGCGGCCCCTGCCTGTCATAGACACCAGCCGGTTGCCAATTTTCCCCTCCCTCTATATTGGCCTGCCGGTCGCAAAAACTCTTAAAATTGTTTCCCCATTTCCACAAACCCCTCACGTTATCCTTCCTCGTCGCCGTCGCCGCCCACCTCTCCTTCCTCTTTGATGCCACCGCAAGCCTCCTTCCACGCCTGTCGTGGTGGGATCACGGCAGATGCCATGGGTATGGCTTAGTTGGGGCCGAATGGTCGTTGGGGAATCCGGGGAGGGTTTATGCACTCAAGATGTGCACAAGCAAGAACATGCAAGAAACCACAAGAACATGAACAAGAAACCAAGAAAGCCAAGAACACAAAAGACACCACGATGTACCCAGGTTCGGGGCCTTCGTGAGGAAGTAAAACCCCTACTCCTGCCTTCCTCTCTCAATATATCAGTGTCGTTCTCAGGTACAAGGTGCTCCTCGAGCTGTATGATGCTACCAAGTGAGAGCTCTCGATAGAAGATGAAACTATGAAGGGGGAAATGAGCTAGGGTTTTTGCCTCCTCCTCCCTGGAGGTAGAGATGCCGCATATATACATAGGCCGAAGTACAGTTTTACCCCTGCCTACAACTAACAATGGCATGGCCAAAAGGTAGAAGACAAGCCTCTGCCTCCTGCCAGCTCAACGGCCGGACTGTCAGGCCGGACAGGCCTAGCTTTCCTCTTCCGGTCATACTTCAGTAGCCTGCCGAGGTCTAGCCTGTAGACCTTTCCCGAAATAGCCAAGTCAGCTCCTAGGCCCCCGAGCTTCCGGGAAACCCGTGGACGGACCTCGCCGTCCTCTGAAGCCTCGGGCTACGAGCTCTGCGGCGCCCGTGACCTCTCTGACATGCCTCGATCCTTGCTGCCAACCTCGGATAACACTCCTGATCCTATACCTCGGTAGAGAATACCTTATTCCTGTGGTAGCTAGCTGACTGCCCCGAGGTTGATACCTCGGAGGATATACCTCGGAGAATATACCTCGGACGTACACCTTACGTCGGATGACGCCTCCTGCGTCCTTGCTCAATCGTTACCTCGGACAGCTTACTGCCTTAACCTTACATGTCTTTACCTCATCTTTACCCTACCCGGGGGTAACCCCCCGACAGTAGTCCCCGAAGCTGATGTGGTCTTGCAGCCTCGGATGAAAGGCCGCATCAGGTTCAACCCGAAACCACATGCGCTACAATGTTTTGCAGGTTCCGAACCAATACCCCGAGAAATCCATCGGTCTGTTCCTCGGGCCATGCTGCTTTTCCGAAGTATCCGCCGAGATCTCGGACGTCAACCCCTCGATTCTGCATCCTTACTGACTTCGGTCAGAGAACACTGTTCACGTGTCCCATCCGTCACTTCCTGGTCCACGCAGTCAAAGCACTCGAGTGCTTTCCACCACGCGGCCCACGTCAGCGGAGATTCCCGCTGCGCCGCTTCGCGCTCCAGTAACCGCACCGCCCGACGGTTTGCCTCCTGCAACCGATCCTGTGGCCTGCTCGCCCACCGCTATCTTCGTGCCACGTGGGCCATTGTGCACAAACGATCCCACTCGCCGCTCCGATGCCCGCGGTTATAAATACAGGCCCAGGGCAGTGCATCCCTCTTCTTCCTCATCCACTTGCCGTTTCGCCTCCATCGCAACCAGCGCCGCCGCTTCCGGTCGAGAAGAAACGCATTCCCGCCGCCGCCGACGAGCAGCTCCTTCGTCGCCGTTGCGACGCGTCACCGGCGCCGCCCTTCAGCACCTCATTTTCACGGTATGTACTCCCTTTCTTGATACCCTAGGCATTGCTCTAGGTTTCTTCCTCTTCGCGCTTTGGTTCTTCATATGTTCTTGAATAAAACTCTATTTACCTCCTCCGGTAGATCTTACTCGCATACTCTTTTGGGTAGAAATTAGTTTCATGCCTCGGACAGATGTTCGCCTAGCATAGATATGCCTCTATGTACATAGATAGCCGCCCAACTCCTCCTGAGTTAGCCAGATATAGCCTTAGATTCCAGATTTACTTTTTCCTTTGCTAAACTTCTGTGCATTCTCTGCAGATTGATTCTGCCGAGATGTCTCCTCCTGAGACTTCGGAACAAACCGAGGTTCCAGACCTCGAACTGGAGGTCGGAGAACGAGCCGGCTGGGAAGGTTCGGATGTAACTCCGGACGAAATCCAGTGGCTCAGGGCGACTCGGCGGATTCCCCCGGGGTAGAGTGTCGCCTGCCAGAGGGCGAACTCGAGCCTCAAGTCAAGCAAGGGGAACGGGTGGTCTTCGTCGCGCACTTCCAGCGCGGCTTCGGACTGCCCGTTAGTGATTTCTTCCGGAGCTTCCTCGACAAGTTCGGACTCCAGGTTCATCACCTCCCCGCCAACGCCATCACCACTCTCTCCTGCATCGTTTCCTTCTCTGAGGGATACCTCGGCCTCAAAGCCACGGTAGACCTCTTTTCTCGCTACTTCCAACTAAGCGGCAAGTGATCCCGGATCCAAAAAACAAGGATCTGCCCAAGCAACTAACCGCCTGCGGAGCTGCCACCATAGCTCCTCGCCGAAACTCCATCTTCCCACGTATCACTACTCCGGACACCGTTCGCAAGTGGCTCCGGACGTGGTTTTACGTGAAGAACTCCGGCGAAGAGGACTTCCTCAACCTGCCGGCGTTTAACCTCAGCCCTCCTACAGAACAGCTCAACTGGGACTACGCTCCCCCTCACACCGGCGAACTCAAGTCCATCCATGGGTATATTGCGAAATGGCAGGACCCGGAGGACCCCGGAACGACGGGAAAGTCCTGACGGCTGACGACCTGGCCTGCACATTCGTGAAGCGCAGGGTCTCCCCTCTCCAGGCGAGGTCTCACAAGATCTGCCACATGAGCGGTCTTTATGACCCCACCCGACATACGCACATTGCACTGGACAATGCCGCGGTAGCTCGGCGAGTCCGAGCTATCACCAAGTCCAAGATCTCTGATGCTTGGACATGGGGAAGGGAGCCCCACTACAGGACCAAGCCAGCGAAACAGGTACGCTATTCCGACGTTTTCTTCGATACTCCTTTACCACCGAGGTCTTGCTACCGACGTTCATCTTGATAATTTTCTTCCTAACTCCTTTTCATATGTCTGCCATACAGCTGTTCGCCCGCCAGACCGCCGAGGATGGAGTCCATCCTGCGGACCACTTCGGCGAGGATCTCCCTGTCGAGGACCCACCATCCAACGTGGACCCTGACGACGAGGATTTTATGCCCATTGCCTCGGCCCGCATCACCACCGCGGGTAAGCCTCAAGCACAAGCTTCAGTTCAAGAGATTTCGGATGACGAGGAGGGGTTCCTCGTCATGGAACCAATAAACGCGGTACCTCTCTCCTGCCTTCCTCACCTTCCGAACTTTACTCCAGCAACCAGCCGGAAACGCGCTGGTGCCGCAACTTCGGCCGCCGAACCATCCGCCACTGGAGCCTCCGGACCCACTGAGGCTCCGGTCAAGAGACGCGGCTGAAGAAGTCCGGACATCCTCCTCATGCCCGGGGGGCAGAGGTTTCCTACCTCGGATGGGTAATGCTTTGCTTCTATAGCCAACAATGTTTGTTGCTTAAACATATTATCTCGGTATTAACACTTGACCATCTTCTTTTCGTTGCAGTGCCCCCATAGACGTGGATCAGGAGGTATCCTCCATGACTGCACCCGTTGGTGCCTCTGAAGCCACGACCTCCCCGACGAACTCTCGCCCCGGATCTCCTCCACCGAGGTCTGGCCCGGCCTTGGGGAAATCTGCCCCCACCCGAGGTCAGACTTCTCCGCGTCCTCAAACGGATGCGGAGACCAATCGCGCCAGGACTTCGGCTACCACCTTGCCGGAGCCTCGACTCTCCCCCCGAAGCCAGACTGCCCGCAACCAACAGCAGCAACAGCAGAAGCATCAGCAGAAGCAACAGCCCAAGCAACAGCCCAAGCAACAGCCCCAAAAACCACTCGCCAAACCACCTTGCCGTTGGAGAAGGGCAAGGAGAAAGAGAAAGAGACGGTGAAGTCAAGGTCACCCCCAAACCAACATCTGGGTCTGGCACCCTGACTATCTCTTCTCCTTCAAGGATCCAACCGAGGTCTCCTCCCCCGGTGACACGCCGAATTCCTCCATTCGCCGCACCCATTGATGAGACTGCCCCTCCGGCCGAAGAATATGCTCGGAGGGCATCTCTATATTGGATAATCGGCCTGCTTCAAGCTCCGAGGCTGCTTTGGCCGTGGAGGCCTCGATTAGGGGCATCGAGCAGGGCGGACCGTGGGGATTTCCTCCTCTGCGCACTGATAGTGACCAGAGCCTCGGCTCCTTGGAACACTACAATGCAGACTGGAATTCTGCAGACGAGGTCTCCTCGGCCTCCTTAGCTGCTCCGGTGGCTGAGCATCCCGCGGGAAACAGCGCCTGCGGCCGAAGCGTATATGATCTACAAACTGCTGCCCTGCGTGCTGCTCAAACCATCGACGTAAGTCCTATTCTCTTTACTTTCATGCAGTATCTCATCTAATATCCACCATCCCCAGTCCCCGAGATTCGAGGTAAACTATTGACGCTCCGTCGGAGTTAAAATTGTTTGGCTTGAATCTCAACTTTCCATTTTCATCCGACGTATCCAATCCATTTTATCTCACTTTAGCATGCACCTCGGGTACGAGTCCCCGAGACTCATGTCGAGGCATACCCCGGCAACATTTTCCCAATGATTTGACTCCGAGTCCCCGAGACTCTTGTCGAGGTATAGCCTTTCTAACCGAGCTATATTTTTCTTCCTTGCAGAATACTATGAACATCCGCACGGATATCTTTCATACCCTCTTGTTTGACCACAAGAAACTCCACGACGAGCACAAGGCCGTCCTTGCAGAAAAGAACTCTTTGGAAGAGAAGCTACAACAAGAGAAAGCCGAAGTAGCTCGTCTGGTAAGGGAGCTCAAGCGCATTGATGGGCTCCGGAAATCAGAAACGGAGAAGCTGAAGGATGAGAAGGATAAGGCCGTCGAGGCAGAGAAGAAACTTCGGGAGGATTCTGCCAAAGACCACCAAGAAGCTCTCCAAGTAGCCGAGGTCCGCGCCAACTCGGCCACAGAGGCTTTGGAAGCTCTGCAGGCGCAGGTCAACCAGTTTCTCCCGACGCTGCAAACTATCAACCGCGAGATGGACGGTAAGTTTCTTGCCTCCCTTAGCTTTTCTTTGTCCTCCACACCATTGGTTCTCTGCCGAACCATTTCTCACACTGATAACAGGCTACCCTACTATAGAGCATTTTACCTACACCCAAGTTGCGGCCCGCAGCATCACTGGTCGGCACAGGGAGAGGCGGAACGAACAGAACCCCGATTGGACCGTTGAGGACCATATCGTGGCCATCAAGTCTCGGATCCATCCCTTGAGAACCATTGGGTCGGAACTCTCGATGCAGGTGTGTCTGCTTTCCGAGCCTTATGGCCTCTTGCCGACGCTCCCAAATCTACCGAGCTTGCCTCCAAGCTTCGTGAAGCCGAACAAAGACTCCGAGAGTGGCGTTCATCTTCAGCTCGCGCTGGAGCTGATGCCGCTCTCAAATTCATCATGACTTGGTGCGAGAAGATCGACCTCGAAAAGATGGACACTCTTCGCCGAGGCTCGCCCTGGTCCTCGGACCCAACTCTCATCAAGCGCCGCGAAAAGATGGCTGCCTTCTTCGCTGGATATGCCAACACAAAGAACTTGAGCGAAGGAGACACCTACTCCGACGCCGAGGATTATGCGACAGGAGAAGAAGAAGATGGCGAAGATGGTGAATATGAAACAGCCTCGATGCCGAGAAGAAACCGAGGATCCGCCCCAACCTGATGCCGAGGTTACTGCCGACGTTGCCAGCACTTCCCAGGCTACCTCTACTCCGGAGCCCACTCCTGATGCGTCGGCTGCTGCCGACGTTTAACTCAAATTCCTCGACCTGAACTTATGCACTGGAAAACTTCATTAAATCCCCGGTATGCCGGGACGCAGATGTAATCAAACTTAAGTAGTTCCTTTGCTACCTCTGTTACTATCATGCTTATTCGAACCATGCTTTTCTAAGCTTTATGTCGAATCCTTTTGAATGATTGCTCGAGTTTACTTTCGTGTTTACTATATTTGGCATTCTTTGCTCTTGTCTGCCATTCTGGCGTTCGACAGTCGAGTCACAAGATTGTTGTTCATAGCATACAGTACTTGGTAAATTCCGAGGTATGTTTCAAAGTCATCCGACATAAAAAAGAAGTAAAAACAGGGGTTAGTAAACGACATATGCCGAACTGTCTTTTTGGACCGAGTCCCCGAGTTCATTTTCATGTTTCCCATGTTCTTTCGTCTTTGCTCTTGACTGCCATGCTGGCGTTCGTCAGTCGAGTCACAAGATTAGTTACATAGCATACAGTACTTGAAGTTTGAGACGAGGTTCAAAATAGTCGGCATACGAACGAAAAAGAAGTACAAACAAAAAGAAACATGCAATCATAAGAGCGAGGCAGTCCCCGAGCTCACTCTCGAGGTGCCGAAGTTTTTATTAAAGATCAGCCGAGGTACATACATTACTTCCTTCAACAGTAGAAGGGTCGGAGTAGAGCTACATTCCATGGACGCTGAAGCTCCGCATCGGGTCTATCCAGCCCATCTCCCCTTGGCTCCTGTGCATCTATAAGATAGTACGAATCATTGTGCAAAGCTCGGCTCACAATGTATGGTCCCTCCCATGGAGGTGACAACTTGTGCCGACCTTTGCTGCGCTGAACAAGCCTCAGCACTAGTCTCCTTCATTAAACTTTCGGGGTTTTACATGCCGGCTTTGATAGCGTCGGAGACCCTGCTGATATATTGCTGACCGAGATAAGGCCAATTCTCTTGCTTCCTCAAGCAGATCTACAGCATCTTCCCGAGCTTCTTTAGCCTCGGCTTCTGTGTACATTGCCACTCTGGGCGCATCATATTCAATGTCGGTTGGCAGCATTGCCTCGGCCCCATAGACCATGAAAATGGCGTATAGCCAGTTGATCTGTTCGGTGTGGTCCTTAAACCCCACAGAACTGCTGGTATCTCATCGATCCAACACCCCGGTGTTTTCAACAGTGGTTCTACTAGCCGAGCTTTGATTCCGGCCAATACCAATGCATTTGACCTTTCTACTTGCCCATTAGCCTGTGGGTGAGCCACCGAGGCTACATCAAGTCGAATTCCCTTACTCATGCAGAACCGAGCAAACTCTCCGACAGCAAAGTTCGTGCCGTTGTCTGTAATGATACTATGAGGATATCCATATCTCAGGATTATTTCCTTCAAAAAGGTCACTGCCGTATGACCATCCACTTTTCGGATTGGCTTCACCTCGATCCACTTAGTGAATTTGTCCACCATCACCAGTATGTGAGTCATATTGCCTCGGGCTGGCTTGAATTCTCCCACCATGTCCAGACACCAAACTGCAAAGGGCCACGTGATAGGAATGGTCTTGAGCGCCGAAGCTGGCATGTGCTGCTGCTTGGCGAACCTTTGGCACCCTTCACATTTCCGAACTATATCTTCTGCATCGGCATTGGCGGTGGGCCAATAGAACCCTGCCGGAACACCTTGGCCACCAGAGCTCTTGTGCTGCAATGATGTCCACATTCTCCTTGGTGGATTTCTAAAAGCATCTCCTTGCCTTCAGCTGGTTCGACACACCTCTGCAACACCTCGGTCACACTTCTCTTGTATAGCTCCTTGTTGATGATGGTGTATCCCTTAGCTCTCCTCTGGATTCTCCTTGCCTCGGTTGTATCACTTGGCAAACTTCCGTCAGTTATGAAGTTCATTATCTGCTCCGCCCATTCCGGCACTGGATGTAGAGGAAAAAGGCTCTCATCTATCTCCATTGGTTCGGCCGCCATGATCTCCGCCATGATTGCCTTTACCATTGCTCGGCCAGTCCCCGAGTGTTGGTGCGAAGTCCCCGGGTCAGATCCGAAGCTCCCACCATCCACGTCCATGGGAAAAGCTCCATCAGTCCCGGTACTGCGAAGCAGTCCCCGATTCGGCCAAACGCATCCGACGTCTACCTCCATAGGCTCAGGCTCCGATTTGGTGGTAAGAAAATTGACTCGGAATCAGGAGAGGCTTGATTGAAGGAGTCCTCAAATGATTCAGTGCTATCCCCGGTGGCACCGGTTCTTTGGATGAACCGAGCTTAGACAATACGTCGGCGGCTTCATTCTCCCCCCGAGGTATGTGCTTGTACTCACATCCTTCGAAAACCCAGACACCTTTTGCACATGAAACCGATACAACTCCATGTTCGCATCCAATGCATCCCAAGTGCCGGTGGATTGATGCACCACCAAAGCTGAATCGCCGAAGCATTCTATACGCCGGACGCCTATCTCCTTTGCCACCTTGAGCCCATGGATCAGGGCCTCATACTCCGCCACGTTGTTCGACGCCGAGAAATGGATTTGCAGCACATACTTCAACTGGTCTTGCTTCGGCGAGGTTAGGACTATGCCGGCACCTAATCCGACCTTGGTCTTGGACCCATCAAAGTGCATCTTCCAATAATTATAGTCCGGCAAGGGCGGCTCATATTGCATCTCGGCCCAATCGCATAAAAAGTCCGGCAGCGCCTGCGACTTGATTGCATCTCGCCTTTCATAATGCGGAGTGTATGGAGATACCTCGATCGCCCATTTGGCAACTCGCCCAGTTGCGTCCTTGCATCCGATGATCTCCGAGATTGGAGCATCACATACCACCGTCATGGGATGCTCTTGGAAGTAATGCTTCAGTTTCTTAACCGCCAGGTATACTCCGTACGTCATCTTCTGGTAGTGGGGGTAGTTTTGCTTCGACGTGGATATCACCTCGCTCAGGTAGTAGATTGGTCTCTGCACCGATTTGCCTCCTTCGTCTCGCTCCACCACCACTGCAACACTTACGACCCGGTTTGTAGCCGCAATGTATATCAACATCGGTTCATTCTGCAAAGGGGATGCCAACACCGGAGCAGTGGACAACATCTTCTTCAGCTCATTGAACGCCGCGTCCGCCTGCGGGGTCCAAGTGAAACTGGTACTTTTCTTCATAAGTTGATACAATGGTAAGGCTTTTTCTCCTAGCCGACTTACAAACCGACTTAAAGATGCAAGGCATCCCGTGAACTTCTGCACATCTTTTAAACAGTTCGGCAACTTCATTCTTTCGATAGCTCGGATCTTAGCCGGGTTAACTTCTATACCTCGGCTCGATACGAGGAAACCGAGCAATTTTCCAGCCGGGACACCAAAGGTGCACTTGTCCGGGTTAAGTTTCAACCGATACTTTCTTAAATTTGCAAATGTCTCTTCGAGGTCTTCGATGAGAGTATGCTTCTTTTTAGTTTTGATAACAATGTCATCGACATACACTTGCACATTCTTGCCCATTTGAGAATGTAAGCACTTCTGCATACACCTTTGATAAGTTGCCCCGGCATTTCTCAAACCGAAACACATGACACGATAGCAATACGCCCCGTACGGGGTAATAAAGGCAGTCTTTATTTGATCATCAGTGTTCAGTGGGATCTGGTGAAAACCAGAATATGCATCAATAAAAGACAACAGCTCACATCCAGCCGTAGAATCGATCACTTGATCAATCCGAGGTAAAGGAAAGGGATCCTTCGGGCACGCCTTGTTCAGGTTGGTGAAGTCAATGCACATGCGCCACACCTTGACTACCGCCGGTTCGTCCTTCTTTTTCTCCACGAGGACTGGATTAGATATCCAGAGCCGCCGCGTCGGTTGACGCACTGGTTTCACCTCTGGCCGAACAAACAAAGAGTGCTCTGCCAACTCCCTCGGAACACCTGGCAGGTCTTTAGCCGACCATGCAAAAATGTCCCGATTCTCACGGAGGAAGTGACAGAGCGCGCTTTCCTATTTCTCGTCCATGCCAGTACCAATGATGGCGAAACGCTCCGGGTTCTCCGAGTCCAGCGGGATTTTCTTGGTCTCCTTGGGCACCTCGAATGAAGCGCTCATGTCCGGAGTAATTAGTCCGGACATGCCGAGCTGAGTAGACTGCGCCATTGCCACCACCTTCTGAAGTTGCTTCTTCTCCGCCGCGATCACCAAGGACTCGGCTAAACTAGA
Source organism: Poa pratensis (assembly GCA_947311845.1). Lineage (NCBI taxonomy): Eukaryota > Viridiplantae > Streptophyta > Magnoliopsida > Poales > Poaceae > Poa > Poa pratensis. The sequence continues at coordinate 36,222,995 of CAMZMU010000053.1, forward strand.
TCCCGCCGAGGCACATTGCATAGCCTTCTTGTAGTCACCAGAAATGGTTATTATTCCCTTGGGCCCCGGCATTTTCATCTTTAGGTAGGCCACATGAGTGGAGATCATGAACTTGGCCAAGGCTGGCCTTCCCAGCAAGGCATGGTAAGGGCTCTGCAAGTCCACAACCTCGAACTCAAGACTTTCAACTCGGCTGTTATCTCGGGTACCAAAACCCACGTCGACCCAAATCTTTCCCATAGGTGCACAAGAGACCCCGGGCACAATACCGTGAAATGTACAGCTGCTAGGCTGCAACTGGTTCGGTGAGTATCCCAGCTTGACCATTGTGTCTCGGTACATGATATTTATGGCACTCCCATTGTCCACCAAGACTCGGGTGAATCTCACATTGTTGGTCGGCCCACAAAACGTCGGATCCACCACCAGTGCATAGTTTCCAGGGCTCGGCATGATCGAGGTGTATCTTGCCTGCTCCAAGTGATCTCTTGCTCGGACCAGTTCATGTATTTCACCACCGCCGGAGTTACTGCATTCACCTCCTTGGCACGCCTCAGCATACTCTTCTTATCAGTTGACTCAGTCACAAACACCACGTAGCTCTGATGTACTTCCCTATAATCATTACCGGGGTTCTCATACCTCTGATTCTCAAAGGACCACGTTTGGCTTTGGCCGGCACCACCGTTGTTGTTGTTGCCCTGGGCACTCACTGCATTCACCGGTTTCGCCTGCACCGTCTTCTGGTTTTGGGCCGCATGCACCGGGGTTGAATTTGCTCCGGTTAAGCTCTGATTCTGCGCCGCTATGGTCGGCTTATGCTGCTGCTGCGCGTTCGGATATTGAGGTCTACGCCATTGGTTCGGTGGCCCACTCCGGTTTGCCCCAGCTTTCGCCCCTTCTGCAGCGGTTCGGTGATGAAAACTACACTGCAGAGTGGTATGGTTGGGTGTTCTGCCATTCCTGCCATGATAGATACATGGTCCATTCACCAATGACTCGTAAGTCACAGGTGGTCCGGCCTCCTGCCACTGCTTCGCACCACCTCCCTGATTCTGGTTCTGGTTCGGAGTCCACGCCTGACCCTCAGTCTTCGGTTTCTGGGCGCCTCCAGGTCCGGACTGACTTGGGTTTACAGCATTGACTTGGAAATCTGGTTCTCTCCTCTTCTGCCCGAACTCTTGACGGTTATCAAACCTCGGTCCGTTGTTGCGGTTGTTCATCGGATTCCTCCTGTTCCGGGCATTCCCATCCAGCAGAGGCTGCATCGGATCGCCAAGGGCATAGGAATCAGCTATCCGAATCGTCTCGGCCAGAGTCTTTGGCATATCTCTCTGGAGCCTCTGCCACAACATGCTACCATACCGACATCCATCAGCAAACCACGCTATAGCCTGTGCTTCGATAACTCCCTCACAGGAGTTCCGAACATTGCTCCACCGAGTCAAGAATTCTCGGTCAGTCTCATTGTCCTCCTGCTTGCACGCCTGCAAAAGCTGAGGTCGGTTTGGCCTCCTGTAAGTGCTGGCGAAGTTGCTATTGAATGCCTCCTCTAAATCCAGCCAGCAATCGATGCTATTCTCCGGCAGATTGTTCAGCCAGATCCGAGCAGGACCTTCCAACATGTGCGGGAGATACCGGACCGCCCATCGGCGATTGCCCCCCGCAATGTATACTGCTGAAACATAATCAGCTAGCCAATCTTGCGGCTTGGTGCTCCCATTGTACGGCCTGGTACTCCGACCCAACTGAAACTGAGACACTGGTGGAGGTGGTTCCTTCATGATCCGAGGTCCAAAACACGCCGGACCAGGAGGGCCTTCCTCCTCCAACTTCTCGGACATGTAAATCCGATCTAGCTTGTAGCGCGCATCACCTGTAGGCAACGTCCGAGCTCCGATACGTTCTCCCAATGCACCATCCACTCTATAGAATCCAGCCCGCTCCATGGCTGAATTTCCATCATCATATCGGTCGCCACCTCGACCGACGTTCTTCGGCTGCGGAACATACTCCGGCTCTTGCTGATACTGCTCCTGCGGCCGGGGTTGCTGCTGATGCCTCGGGGGCTGAGGTGGTTTACCTCGGCCAGCCGACGCTGCTTGCCCACCGTTCTGATTTCCCTGAGCTGAACGGCCTTAGCTCGGCTTGCATCACCTGGGCCGGGGTCTCCATTGGCTCGGCTAGCGTTGCCGACCTTTTGCTTCCCAGCTAACACCGGATCGTACACTTGCAGCTGCATCTCCTTGTTCCGACCTGAAGTGACACTCCGGGCACGATCGGCTCCTCCGACGTGTGGAGACGAGGCTTGCCCCTTGGACCCCTGGCTAACTGGCCTAATCGAATGGACCGCCTGCGAACCGCCAAGCCCGGCCTTGCGGAGGGCTTCATTTTGCTTGCTGGCCACATGCACTAACTCATTGAGCCGCTTCTGCTGCTCACGCCATGCATCTCCGGTCAACTCCGATAGCCCGGCCCTTACTGCTTCGGCTGCTCTAAGGTTCTTAGCTGGTGAACTATACACCGGCCTACCAGTAGCCGACCTGCTACTTGTTGCCTTACTCGAGCCCGAGACTGCAGCCCTAGCCATCTCCCATAGAGGTCCTTGCCTCGGTTGAGCAGAGCAGCTTTCTTACGCCGCACAACCGGAGTAAAACCATCCTCTATACCATGTGCAGCATTGTACTCCTTCTGCTCCATATCGAACTGCTGCTTAGCCTCGGCCAGCAACCGAGCTTCTCTCAGCACCCTCTGGCGCTCTGCCTCTAACCCGGCCACCGTATGCTCCACACTTGCCTCTACTGCGAGTGGCCGAGCTAACCTATCAACGATAGCTTCTAAGGGAACTTCTTCCCTTGGCATGCCCAACTGCTCATTCTGACTAGGTTTCTCGTACGGAAACTTCGCCGCCCGACCTGATTTCTCAGGCAGCGCGGTTGGCGTCGCCTCCACCTCGGCTAGCGCGACCTTGCCAGCATCTGCCTTGCTAGCTGCAGGCTGGTACCAGCCATCATCACCTCCACACACCTCGGAGGGCGAGTGACACGCCGCCCAAAGCCGCCAGGAGAGGAGTTTCGTCGTCCACGAGCACCTGCTCCGGGTACTCGCGAACCACCTCGACAGCAACGTATGTGGGGAAGCTGCCGAGCATCATGAGGAAGCCATCGGTGGGGAAAGGCTTGCCGGCGAAGCACCCCGCATTGTCGCTCACAAAGGCGAACTCGCCGATCTTGGCAACAAGGCCAGAAAGAACACACTCAGAGGAGCCCGTCCGGATGGAAACTCCACCCAACGCCTCAATCTGCCCCACGGTGGGCGCCAACTGTCGTGGTGGGATCACGGCAGATGCCATGGGTATGGCTTAGTTGGGGCCGAATGGTCGTTGGGGGAATCCGGGGAGGGTTTATGCACTCAAGACGTGCACAAGCAAGAACATGCAAGAAACCACAAGAACATGAACAAGAACCAAGAAAGCCAAGAACACAAAAGACACCACGATGTACCCAGGTTCGGGGCCTTCGTGAGGAAGTAAAACCCCTACTCCTGCCTTTCCTCTCTCAATATATCAGTGTCGTTCTCAGGTACAAGGTGCTCCTCGAGCTGTATGATGCTACCAAGTGAGAGCTCTAGATAGAAGATGAAACTATGAAGGGGGAAATGAGCTAGGGTTTTTGCCGTCCTCCTCCCTGGAGGTAGAGATGCCGCATATATACATAGGCCGAAGTACATTTTTACCCCTGCCTACAACTAACAATGGCATGGCCAAAAGGTAGAAGACAAGCCTCTGCCTCCTGCCAGCTCAACGGCCGGACTGTCAGGCCACAGGCCTAGCTTTCCTCTTCCGGTCATACTTCAGTAGCCTGCCGAGGTCTAGCCTGTAGACCTTTCCCGAAATAGCCAAGTCAGCTCCTAGGCCCCCGAGCTTCCGGGAAACCCGTGGACGGACCTCGCCGTCCTCTGAAGCTCGGGCTACGAGCTCTGCGGCGCCCGTGACCCTCTGACATGCCTCGATCCTTGCTGCCAACCTCGGATAACACTCCTGATCCTATACCTCGGTAGAGAATACCTTATTCCTGTGGTAGCTAGCTGACTGCCCCGAGGTTGATACCTCGGAGGATATACCTCGGAGAATTTACCTAGACGTTCACCTTACGTCGGATGACGCCTCCTGCGTCCTTGCTCAATCGTTACCTCGGACAGCTTACTGCCTTAACCTTACATGTCTTTACTTCATCTTTACCCTACCCGGGGGTAACCCCCCGACAACGCCGCCTAGAACTGGGTCGGGACTCGTGCCGCCACTGAACGAAAATAAGAGAGCTTCGGGGGTGCAGATGAAGGCGATGAAGCCGGGGCCAGTGGAGCTTCCGATGGTACTGACGGGGAAGATCATGCGCTCGGCAGCGTCCGCCAGTCGAGCGGCCCGGCGAGCACGCAGGAAGGAACGGATCAAGCAAGGCGTCCTCTCAGTCACCCAAATAATAGGCGAAATGAGCCAAGAGAGCTCGACAGCGCTCCCTTTTGGCAAAGGGAGTTCCTCGCCGTCGTCCCCGAACTAATTCAATGACCCACTCGCGGCGTCATTGCACCAGTCGCATTTGTCCTCCTCGTCCGAGCATGACGAGGACTACACCGACAACGTCAACCTGGCGCCCCCTACAAAGATGCCATCGGCATCGACCTCAATAAGGTCGCCATCTACTGTGAGTCGCCTGCGCTAAGTTGATCGGGAGGCACGAACGGCGCCGACCATGACGTCTTCCCAGAAGCAGCTGTTCGGTGATGACGCCGCCAACGTGCTCGGCTAAATGGCCAGCCTTGGTGAGGTACATACTTCGGCGTGCGAGACCAAAATATCAAGGAGATGCAACTCCATAGGGAGATCAAGATCCTCTCCACCGACACCACAAACATGAGCCCGGATCAACAAGATTGCTTTCCCGAGGAGGTCGCATGCATTATAAGGAAAGGAGATAAAAAGGCTATGGATGCCGAGACCCGAAAATGATTTGCATGTTTTTGGCTAGCTTGGTGTAATTTGGTTTTTGGTGGCCGGCCTATAGCTGTTGGTCGAGACTTTGGTGGCCAACCTAGTTTTGGACAGGACTTTGGTGGTCGGCCCAGCTTTTGGCAGAGGAGTTTGGTGGTCAGACTTGATGTTGGCCGAGCCTTTGTAGACCATACTTGATTTACCTATGTATTTGTAGCAGGATTTTGTGTTAGCATCGAATGTTTATTGCAAAAGCAAAGAGTGTTGATAAAAAAATGGGCAAAATGGGCTGGCCCCTTTTGGGTGCCGGTGTGGGAAGCATCCAAGATGAAACGGATAGGTGTCCGACACCCTAAAGCCTTGTTTGTTTCTAGTGTATTTTTGAGATTGGTCGAGATTATCCCACTGAAACCCCAAATTTCCACATATAGCTAAAATGCCGTTTAGTTTTAGTGTATTTAACCGGTTTTATGCCCACTTTTCCCCAGAAATCCTCAAACTGTAGTGTAATTTCTGCAATACACAATGCACTACCTCACCCTAGTGGATTGGGGATTAATGACGATTTGATGAGACTGGTTGAAGTTTAGAGTTTTACCCAATCCCTGTGGGGATTATCCACACCAATCCCCACAAAAACCTAGTAACAAACAAGACTTAAAGCGGACATAATTTGGCAGGTGCCGCGGTGGAGATGTTCTTAAAATAAATTGATTTAACTTTTAACATTTTCTTAGATCCTAGATGGAAAGACATTTCGCTGAACATTTGTTATATCATACTAGTTATTTATGTGTAATCGTAAACTTTTCAGAAGTCGTTTGGTAGCCATTATTTTGGACATTTCATTTCATTTAGTATGTCAATTTCTATCTCTAATCGAAATGAAACGAAACGATGGGTGCAAAGGAGCTTGAGTGAACGGACTTTTCTTTGCACAGTACTATAGCTAGTTTTTTTTTGAATTTTATATTAAACCAGCAAAGAGTACACGATTACATCGATTACAAAAACAAAACTAAAAGAGACTAGCAAATCTATGAGATCTTCAAGCCCTTTCTTCATCCATGACACAATCTCGTACTTTTCTGAAGGCAGCCGTAGAACAACGCCGAAACCACCAAACCACAGACCTGTGAATACCACCAAAGGTTCTCCCTTTTTAATTTTGAGCCGCAATGCCAAGGCTTTGTGCACGCACGCATCCATTAAATTAATCAAGCAACATCGGCAAGAGCACCACCACTGATATTTCAGGGACAAATAACCGAACCACTTTGTCGACGTCGTTGGGAGCCGAGAGAGCGAATCACCATTGCCGAAGACGTAGTAGCCGGGATAGATATTGCGAGGACAAACCTCCTCGCGGCAACCATGAGAAACAATCCAAGATTGATCTAGTGAAGCAAGATCTGAAGAACCATACCTAGATAGACTTAATCTTCCAAAGCCACCATTGACGTCGGGAAGGATATCTCGCCGTCGAACGAAGCGTGGAAGATCACTTATTGCAGACGATACCATCTCCATTAACGAAGAAGATGACGACCAAAACCAAGCTCTAACATTAAGGACCTTCGAATTGCGCCGTGCGCAGGTCCGAGGTCCCCACCCCTCCTAGTGCCAGAACGGCACCTAGAGGCGGCGAGGACCCGTCGAATCTTTGCCGGCGGTGACGATGAAGCTGCAGATGTCACCGGCGGCGACGGCTAGGATTGAAACCCTAGGCCGCCGCCACGATCGCCGAAGATCGCCTCGCTCTTCCTTCCTTCGTAACGTACCGGTTCGCAGTACTATAGCTAGTTGCTCCGGCATCTCCGCTCCCAAGCCCGAAAAAATGAAGACCAAGCGGCGGAGGCTGATCACCACCTCGGCGGTGCTGCCTCCTCCTCCACCAACTACCACCATCGCGTCCCTTCCCGATGACGTCATCGCCGACATCCTGCTCCGCCTTCCATCCCCCACCTCCATCTTCCGCGCCGCGCTCGCTTCCAAGCATTGGTGCTCCGTCGCGGTCTCCCCGTCCATTGTCCGCCGCATCCGCGAGCTCCACCATTTCCCGCCACTCCTCGGCCACTTCCTCTCCTGCACCAACAGCTCCACCCTCCCCCTCTTCCAGCCCGTGCCCCTTCAGGCCGACCCCGCCCTCGCCGCCGTCGTCTGCAAGGGGGACTTCTTCCTCACTCGCCTCCAAGACTCCGGCCGATGCGTCCTCGAGGACTGCCATGACAGCTTCCTCCTCTTCTCCAGCAAGACGAAGCTCACCATCTACGACCCCACTACGCACCGCGCCGTCTATCTGCCCAGACCACCGAGGCGCCCCGGCCCGGAACACAACTCCGAGGCCCACACCTTGTGCTTGCTCCCTAACAGCGACTGCGCCAACGGCCGGCGGTTCTTCCGCGTGATCTCCTTGCAGCACCGGAATCGATCAGCCTAGTCCGAGGAGTACGATTCCCGCACCATGGAATGGCGCGCGCACCCGTACACGGCGCTTAGGCCAGCCCGGAGCCACGGCAACCGGTTCTTCCCGGCAATGCACGCTGCCGGGCTCATCTACTGGAAATACATCTCCACGCCTTTGCTCCTGTGCCTCGACACCAGAACAATGTGGTTCTCCTACCTGCGCCTCCCGGCCGGCGTCTGCTATCAGTCCGTGTACACAGTCGGGGAGACGGAGGACGGCAAGTGCTGCCTTGTTCATATCTGCTACGGTTCTGAAGGCGGGTGTCCCAAACTGCAAGTGTGGCTCCGCGGGGACGAGGCCGGAGCCGAGCCATGGATACTGGAGCGCGAGGAGCCGCTCCTCTTACGCTTGTCTACGCCTGTGCATGGGAGAGCGCGGCAGGTCCGCGCCGTCGTCGCCGGCCTAGTGCTCGTTTGCTTCAATGGCTCCTCTGCTCACCTTGCTCACGTTGCCTTCCGTCTGAAGAGCCTCAAGGTGGAGGCAGAGTTTACATGTCGGGGACCGGCACGCCCATATCTGTTCTGAGCGATGTTGCTCACCGTCGCAGGTGCCAAATGCTTTCCTCAGATCTTGTACTCCTACATGCTATTTTGTATCTCATCATTTACTGACATTACGAAATACAGACTCGTCACCAATTTCTCTGTTTGATTATGGACGACCAGAAAGAACACACCTATCTACTGGATCGTCGACATCGCCCGTTAAGCCTCAATTCAAATTTGAATTAGCGTGGCGGTTGCGGGATGGTTTTGATGATTTGGTTAAAAGGATATGGTCTCAACCGGTTGTGGGTGATAGTGCTATCCAACGGTGGAATCATAAGATGCGCAATATGCGTAAATTCCTTCGTGGGTGGCGAGGCACACAACTGGTATGCTTAAAAAAGAAAAAGAGCGCCTGTGCACCATTATTGATGAGCTCGATAAACTAGCAGAAACACGACCCTTATCAGCAAGTGAGAATGACGTAAAACGGCATTCGAATGAGCAGGTAGGTCGTATGTTGCGGGAAGAAGAGCTCAAATGGTACCAAAGATCTAAAGCCCAATTTATTCTGCAAGGGGATTCGAATACGAGGTACTTCCATAATGTTGCTAATGGCAGACATAGGAAGAAACGTATCCATTCTCTTCATCAGGATGAGGGTTTGATCGAAGGACAGGATCAGCTCAAGGAATACATCATGAACTACTATAAAGGTTTGTTCGGGGCTCCCGAGGAAGGAAACTTTACTCTTGATGAGTCTCGAACGGATGATATTACCCAAGTAACTCCGGAGGAAAACAACTTTCTTACCGCTCCCTTCTCTGAAGAGGAGATAAGCAAAGCGGTTTTCCAGATGGAGCACAACAAGGCGCCTGGACCTGATGGATTCCCGGCTGAGTTCTACCAGCATTTCTGGGAAATCATCAAGTCCGACTTGCTTGAGTTGTTTGGCTGTCTACACGCCGGACAATTGGAGCTATTTCATCTTAACTTTGGGGAAATCGTTTTGTTACCAAAGATTCAGAATGCCGAAAGGATACAACAGTATCGGCCGATATGTCTTCTGAATGTTAGTTTCAAAATCTTTACAAAAGTAGCGACCATTAGGTTAAATTCTGTGGCTGATCATGTGGTAAAACCTACCCAAACAGCTTTTATGCAAGGGCGGAATATCCTAGATGGGGTCGTGGTCCTCCACGAGACCGTCCATGAGATGCATACGAAAAAACAAAATGGGGTGATATTCAAAATTGACTTCGAAAAGGCCTATGACAAGGTCAAATGGCTGTTCCTCCTAAAGACTCTGAGAATGAAAGGTTTCTCGGACGAGTGGTGTGCTTTGATCCAGAATTTTGTTATGGGGGTAGTGTGGCGATTAAAGTCAATGATGACGTCGGTCGCTACTTCCAAACAAAAAAGGGTTTAAGGCAAGGTGATCCTTTATCGGCTATACTATTTAATATAGTGGCTGATATGTTGACCATCATGATTGAACGGGCAAAAGCAGATGGCCAGATTGAAGGGGTAGTTCCAGATCTTGTCGATGGGGGACTTTATATACTTCAATATGCGGACGATACGATTCTTTTTATGGAACACGATCTTGATAAGGCGACGAATCTGAAATTGATATTGTCAGCATTCGAGCAATTATCAGGATTAAAAATCAATTTCCATAAAAGTGAATTGTTTTGCTTCGGCGATGCACAGGACGCAGCTGCTCAGTACGCCGAAATATTTCGTTGTGAGCAGGGTCAATTTCCTATAATGTACTTGGGCATACCAATACATTATCGGAAACTGACTAATGCGGAATGGAGACATGTCGAGGAGCGTCTACAAGCACGGTTGTCTAGCTGGAAAGGCAAATTACTGTCCCTTGGTGGAAGGTTGGTTCTCATTAATTCGGTACTTACAAACATGGTACTGTATATGATATCCTTCTTCCAGTTACCAAAAGGTGTCTCGAATAAATTGGATTACTACCGATCAAGATTCTTCTGGCAAGGGGATGGTGAGAAAAAGAAGTATCGACTGGCTAAATGGGATGTTGTTTGTCGACCAAAAGATCAAGGAGGCTAGGTATTCATGATCTCTGTATCAAGAATTCAGCCCTCCTAGGGAAGTGGCTGTTTAAGTTGCTAACCGAAGATGGAATTTGGCAAACACTCCTTAAAAGAAAATACATCGGCACGAAGGCGGTATCACAGGTGTATTGGAAACCTGGTGACTCCCACTTTTGGGCCGGCCTAATGGCGACTAAGAAACATTTTTTTCGCTTTGGCGTATTTAATATTAAGGATGGCACGGAGATTAGATTCTGGGAGGACAAATGGTTAGAAACACCACCCTCCGGGAGCAATATCCGGCTCTATACAATATTGTTCGACACAAAGGGGATACTATAGCGACTGTTATGCAGTGCTCACCACCCAATGTGACGTTCAGACGAGATTTATTTGGTCCGAGATTAACTTCTTGGAATGCCTTGCTGGCACGGTTGGACTCAGTCCAACTTACACAAGGTCCCGATGAATTTCGGTGGAATTTATGCGAGAATGGAAAATTCTTAGTAGATTCTATGTATAGGCGCTTGTGCATTCTGATATTCCAGTCGATGATAATAAAAAAATATGGCACATGAAGATTCCACTAAAATAAAAGTATTTTCGTGGTATCTTCGTAGGGTGTCATTTTAACCAAGGATAACCTTGTCAAACGTAATTGGCATGGAAGTACTAAGTGTGTGTTTTGTCCACAACAAGAGACAATAAAACACTTATTCTTCGAGTGTAGTTTCGCACGTTCTATATGGTCATCTATCCAAATAGCGTCTAACTTATATCCACCCAGGTCTGTTGCAAATGTTTTTGGCAACTGGCTACATGGGATAGATAAGAAGTTTAGAACGGTTATTAGGGTGGGAGCGATTGCCGTTATTTGGTCGTTTTGGCTTAGTAGAAATGACAAGGTTTTCAACGATAAAAATGTGTCTCATATGCAGGTACTCTACCGTTGCACAAGTATTCTCCGTTTGTGGTCCACCTTACAACGAGTGGGACACCGAGACCTCTTTACGGAGGCATGTGCACGACTGGAAGAGGTAGCGAGGGACATTTTTTCACAACATGGATGGCCGCTTGATCGCCGGATTGGTCCTCCATAGGCGACGGTTGCGTTCATCTTCAGCGCTGGCGAGTTACTGTATTCACTTCTTGATTGTAATTTGCCTAGTGCTAGTCACTCTTGTTATTTTTTCGTCACTTTGGATTGCGGCTGTGTGCATTGTTATGCAGAGGCCGGGTGTAATGCTTAAACTTTAAGTAATAAAACCCTTTATCTAAAAAAGAAAGAACACAGACCCAACTGATGATTCATTGTATAAAATTAGTGTGTTGGCCTTGTGAGTTTAATTTGGAACTAGCTTTGGGGTTAAGCATAGGCAGACCAAATAGCTCTGCGTCATTCATCTAGTTACCTCTGTTTTCCATCCATCTTAGCACATCAAAGACATTCTAAGCCCTCTATTTTCCATCCAACCTAGAACATCAAAGGAATTTTCAAGAGAAAGTGTAGTTTCTGCAGTGATGAAGGAAAAATATCATACTGCTAAATTTCGGGTGACATTTTAATATTGGTTGATACAACAACATTGCATAACACTCTGCAAATTTGAATTAGATTACAAGTGAACTCGTTAATCTAATAGTTGGCATGAAATCGTAAGTTTTGATCCATTTTGTACATTAATAAAAGTGTTTTCTTCTAATTGTTCGACTCACATCTGATAGGTTTTTTTGCAGATCAACATGCTTGTGATGGATCAAGCAGATAATAATGTCCAATGGTCGCGTGAAATCAGGTGGGACTTGCTGGATCATCTTCTGTTATCCATGATGTTTAGTTAATAAGTTTGCCAACTAAGATAATAGCTTTAGAAGTGGTGGACCTGTTTCTTTTGGGCATCTTTTTAGATAAAGAATGTATATTAATATCGTGGAGATACAAATTACACCCAGTCTCTGCAACAACGCAATAACCAAAACTATTACGGATGCACACAGCCGAAAGACAATAAGAAGAAGAAATAAAAGAAAATTCCCGCTACAGAGTTACAGTCCTTGCAGCAGCCGCACAACCACCACCAAGACACAACCTGATGTCCAATTCTTCAAAAGCAGTGCCTTCAAGAAGAACAGTGCCAGGCACAACCAATTAAGGCCAGACCTTGGGTTTTCACCCTGAAGATAGTCTCCGCTCTCAAAACAAGGGTTTTGGGCATCTATGTGTATATAACTATAATGTAGAAGACGGCGGCTTAGAACAATGTGGTTATGTCGTACTATGTGGGACTTCTTGCTGGATCATCTTCTGTTATCCATGGTGTTTAGTTAGTTAGTTTGCCAACTAAGACACTTTAGAAGTGGTGGACCTGTGTCTTCTAGGCATCTATGTGTATATATAACTATAATGCAGAAGACTGAGGCTTAAAACAATGTGGTGGACCTATTTCTTTTGGCGTGTTGTGGGGCTTAATTAGCAGAGTATAAGTAAGTATGTTGTTAACTGAATGACTTGTATATTAGCATGGTATATTGTGTTCATTTAAACATTTGGTAGTTTTGCACTGATTGTGTGTTAGATTTCCGAAGTCTTCGAAAGTTATTAATTCTTTCTTTATTTTGAAAATGGAAGCTTTATTATTTTTTGCTATGTATTTAGATGATACAGCATAAAAGATTTCGGCTTCTGGTAGCGGCATCATTGATGCACACAGTCAGCACGAGCGCACACACATGCACAAAGGGAACAACCTCGGTAACTGTTTCAGTTACTAGAGATGAAAGGAAAAACACTCCTAATGCTGCTAAAAGGCATAAGATGCTGAAATGTAGAGATTAGGTTGCTGTCAATGTTGGCAAAACAGGTCCCTCATGACTCGTTATAGCAGAGTGTACGCCGACTCTGCCTCATAGATTGTTAATTTGTTTGTCAAAAGATAAAAATTAGTGTGTCAGTTTCTGCGTTATATGTCTTGGGTACAAACAACGTCAATGGTATCCTATATTTTTAGACCATGTTTTCTTTCTTTCTTATGTTTCATTCCTCACGTCAGAGTGCCTATATTTCTAATTTGATTCCATTTTCACTTCCACCGAAGTGGCTTGTTTTGGATACAAATAGTTCTTCCAGACAGTGGTTTCCGAATCAGATGCATGTCCCTTGTGTCTCAGATTTTGCATTCTCGCCAAACCAATATTTTTTTATTTTTTTTATAATAATTTGTGTTATGTGTGATGCTCTGCCGTCTGGGCAGTGTGTTTTTCAGCTCTCTAGTTTGCTGTTTGGCACTGTGCTATGCTTTGCACATGTGGTGGAAATTTAACGACGTTGTTTGTATGTTCGATGTCACGCCTGAAACCATATGTTATGTACGTATTTACACTTGTAACAAGAATGGTAGTAGGTGAATGTACTTACTGTCATGGCTAGCATTTAGTTTGTGTTCCATTAGTTGGTATCATTTTTGTAAAACAAGTCTGTTTGCACAATCTTGTAGGTTAATACTACCAAATTACCTTATATTCTTATCAGATTCTATATTTCTATTACTCCCTCTGACCCGAATTAAATGTCACCAGTTGCGCTGATGGGTTGTACGCAAGGTTTTAGTTCCCGGTAGGAAAATTTTCCCGAGGGTGGTCGGGGTTGCCGGTTACCGCGGTTACCAGAAAATCCCAACCGGTTACCGGACGAATTAGAAAACAAAAATTCAAAAAGAATGGTTCCCGGTTTGACCATTTACCGAGCGTGGTCGTCAAAATTCGAAAAATTAAAGGATTTTTTGCCCGGTATGACCATTTCCCAGGGGTGCTCGGGATATCCAGTTACCGGGCGGTAACCAAATTTGCCGACCGGTAAACAAAACCTTGGTTGTACGTGATTAGTTGTTTTTCCACGCACTTAAAAGGGATCGGAGGGAATATGTATTTTGCACAACTCCTGTCTATTACTTATACATGGGATTATGGGACAGCTCCTGCTTTGTTCAAATCCCATATCTATTTTAGCTTTATTTTTTTTCAAAACGTTTATTCATAGCTGGCTGTTTGCCCTTAGGCGGGCAAGCCGCGCCTCTAACAGGAAGAACCGCTTGATGATGAGATCATCTACGACAGTGACGGGTGATGTTCTGAAGACTATCTCTATCTCGAAATGAGCACAACAGTCCATATTACCTTGCCTGCCATGAACACTTTCAGTTTACCCCTACCATCGTGCTACCTTCCAGTATTTCGATTCTCTATGTATACTGCACTTTCTCGAAACAGACTTTCACCCCGCTATGTACTGAATCTGTTAACGTAGACTAAGTTTTTTTTAGATAAAGGAGCTTGCGGCCCCGGCCTCTGCATCGAGGACGATGCACACAGCCGTTTTTTATATATAAAGAAAAGAGTTTATGAGTGCATTATTACAGACCAAAATCACGGGTCAATTAAAGTTGCCACAAAAACGAGCCAAATGAAGATAGACAAGCTAAACATCTATTCTTCTAGTATGTAGCCACCCACTGGGGCACAAGATAGCACGGAGGACCGCCATAAGCCGGGTACATCCAGCATCCATCAGACCACGTTGATCTTCGGGGAGTAGGAAGGACCACATTTGTATCCAGTAGAGTGCCTTGTTGATCACCTGCAGAAAATTAGGCATGTTTGTTTTGTTAAAGACAATGTCATTCCGACAATTCCATATGGCCCATAGAAAAGCGGCAGCACCGACTCGAATGCGGGCTGTAGTACTTTTATCAACTCCATAAAGCCAATTTCCAAACAAGTTATTAATGGAAGAAGGTGGTGATATGTTAAAGGTGAAATGAAGAAGCCTCCATATATTTTTAGTAAAAGGACAAGATATAAACAAGTGATGTTAGACTCTTTAGCATTGCAAAAAACGCACTTCTTGCAACCCGTCCATCGTCTCTTAATTAAATTATCTTTCGTTAGCAACACTTTTTTATGGAGAAACCACAGAATTTTTTTAATTTTGAGAGGAACTTTGAGCTTCCACAGATATTTGTGTAAATACACTGTGTGCCCATGAAGGTAATCCGCATACATGGATTGTACGGAAAACAACCCCGACGTTGTAAGCTTCCACCTAAACTTGTCTACCTCATCCGTTAAGGATACACTCATAAGCCGCTGCACTAAGTGTATCCATCTTGTCCTTTTATCACCTGTCAATGCTCGTCTGAATTGAATATTCAGTGGAGTTGAATTTAACACGTTTGCCACTAGGACCTTCTTATGCCGTGCTATGGCATATAGAGAAGGGTAATCTTCAGCTAGAGGACGATCCCCTAGCCAAAGATCCTCCCAAAACCTAACTTGGAGACCGTTGCCAACTATAAAAGAACCTCTCGCAAAGAAGTCTTGTTTAACCCGCATGATGCCTTTCCAGAAAGGTGAATCACCCGGTTTTGCCTCCACCTGAGACAAGCTTTGGGTCCCTAGGTACTTATTAGTTAAAATTTCTTGCCATACCCCTTCTTCATTTAGAAGTTTAACCAGCCATTTGCTCAGCAAACATTTGTTTTTAATGTCAAGAACCTCAATTCCCAATCCTCCTTCATTTTTTGGCCGACATATAATATTCCATCTGGTAAGCCTATACTTCTTCTTTAAGTTGGTGCTTTGCCAAAAGAACCTTGATCTATAAAAATCCAATCTTTTCCGTACCCCCTTGGGTATTTCAAAGAATGATAGTAAGAACATAGGTAAACTTGATAGAACTGAATTAATTAGAACCAGACGGTCCCCGTATGAGAGCATCTTGCCTAATTAACCATGATCCTAATTTACCTTCAAAACGGTCTTCTACTGGCTTCCATTCTCTATTCAGCAATTTTCTATAATGAATTGGTATACCTAAATATTTAAAAGGTAAGACTCCCACCTCACACCCAAAAATATTTCGGTATACATGTTGTTCCTCTTTGGCCTTTCCAAAACAAAAAAACTCACTTTTATGAAATTTATTTTCAGTCCGGACAATTGTTCAAAGAAAGCAAGTATGAGTTTCATATTTACCGCTTTCTCCGGATCATGTTCCATAAACAAAATTGTATCATCGGCATATTGAAGAATGGACACCCCACCGTCGACTAGATGAGGTATCAATCCTCCAATCTGGCCATCATCCTTTGCTCGTGCAATTAGGATAGCCAGCATGTCCGCAACAAGATTAAATAATAGCGGTGATAACGGGTCACCTTGTCTCAGACCCTTTAATGTTTGGAAGTAATGACCGATATCTCATTAACACGAACTCCAACGCTCCCTCCCTGAACAAACCTCGCAATCCATTGACACCACGTAGGTGAAAAACCTTTCATGCGAAGGACTTGTTGCAAAAAAGACCATTTAACCTTGTCATATGCTTTTTCGAAATCAATTTTCAATAAGACACCATCCATCTTCTTCCTATGTATCTCATGAATTGTTTCATGTAGCACCACAACCCCTTCCAAAATATTTCTGCCCGGAATAAAAGTAGACTGAGTCGGTCTAATTACTTTAGCTGCAATTGAGGTTGCTCTATTTGTACCTAGCTACTTTTGTAAAAACTTTGAAACTCACATTTAGCAGGCAAATTGGTCTATATTGCTCGATTCTACTAGCATCTTCCTTTTTCGGTAATAATGTAATAATCCCATAATTCAACTTATAAAGAGGAAGATCACCAGTTTGCAACTGTACAAACATAGCCAACAAATCAGCCTTAATGATCCCCCAAAAATTTTGGTAAAACTCCGCAGGAAACCCGTCTGGTCCAGGAGCCTTATTATGTTCCATCTGTGAAATTGCGTCAAAAACTTCTTTTTCGGTAAATTGGGTGGTAAGAATTTCATTCTCTTCTTGATACCTGTGGCATGTCCTCAATATTATTCTCATCCATAGAGAAAAAGTTTGTAGCCGGTGCTCCAAACAATTTCTTATAGTATTCTGAAATGAAAGTTTTTAAATTTGTGTCACCTACAATAGTTCCTTCATCTTGTTCTAACTGAAAAATCCTTTTCTTTCGTCGTCTACCATTCGCAATTAAATGAAAATATCTGGTGTTATTACCTCCCTCCTGTACATGCCTAACCTTCGCCCTTTGAGCCCATTTGGTCTCCTCATCTCTTCTGATTTTAGCTAAACACTCATCAGCTTCCCTTTTGGCAGCCCGCTCGGCTACATCCAAAGGTGTTGTTTCAGCTTTAATATCCAATTCATTGATCAAGAGAACAAGCTTGTCTCTTAAAATCTTATAGTCACCATTTAATTTTTTTGCCCATCCCTTATATATTGTCTCAAATGTCTTATCTTATTTTGCCACCTCTCGATAGGTGTATTTCCTCTAGTCTCGGCCATCCACTCACGTTTGATTAGATCATGAAAACCTTCTTGGCGCATCCAAAAAAGTTCAAATGAAAAATTATTCTTGTTTCCCACGTGAGCCTGCTCCCCGAATCAATTATCAAAGGCGTATGATCTGACCCCGTACGAGTCATTGCATGTACAGTTACGAGAGGGTATTTCTGCTCCCACTCCACAGAAGCTAAATATCTATCAAGTTTCTCATGGTTGGAATATCACGTCGATTTGCCCAAGTATATTGTCTACCTGATAGTGTTAACTCTTTTAACTCAAGACTCTCAATGATTGCATTAAAGATAAAAGGCCATCGAGGATTAAAATTCGTATTATTTTTTTCCTCTTGTCTCCGAATAATATTGAAATCCCCCCAACGAGCATGGGAAGTGTTTCAGATTCGCAAATTCGTACTAACTCAGCCAGAAAATCAGGTTTACTTGAATCTTGAGCAGCGCCGTATACAACTACCAGGATCCAAAGAAAACCATCCTTTTTAGACTTGATATAGAACTTTACACAAAAATCTCCTGACACCACTCTTTGAACTATAAGATTAGCATTATTCATACCAACTAGAATCCCTCTAGATCTCCCGTGAGGTGGAAGGCAATACGACATGTAGTCCATCCCTCCAGCCAAATGATTTAAAAAGGGTGCTGAAAAACTTGATCTCCCCGTCTCTATTAAAGCTACGAAATCTAACTTTTGTTCCTTAATTGTTTCATGTACAGTCAGGTGTTTGGCTGTATCTCCAAAACCATCACTATTCCAGATCATTCCTTTCATTTCTTACACTTATTAATCTTCTTAATACGAGCACTACGTCTAACCTCCAGGTTAGTCTCCACCCTTTTCTTCTTATTCCTTTTAACTGGCATACATTTTTCTAAAGGATCCGTATGATCCTCTAGTGCCTCATTATCCTCCTCAAAATCTTCACAAAGATTAGAGGCTTTTTTAATGACAAGACTATTCACGTTTGTTTCTTCTGTTTCTTTTAAAATTTTCTGAAGATACACTACCGAATGGCTCTGCTCTAAACTCCTAATTAAAGAAACCGAAGCTGAACGTTGTGAGTGATCTGCTCCTAGATTAACCCCTAACTTATCCGCTCTAGACAAGATATCAGAATCAGATAACGCTAAAAAAGAAAGCTTAGAAGGTGCTGAAGTACCTCGAGACATCGGATAGTCCTTTTGTTGTGCGATCGTCATCGCCCTCTCCAGCAGAGGTACATCCGCGTTAGGCTGCACGCGCAGCCTGTCACTTGATCTCACTCCCCGCATCTCCTTGTCTAGAATCCCACCAAACGCAATAATCTCTTCCTCTGAAGGCTCATCAACAAGTCCCAGCCCGTGTGACTGATACTGTGCATCAACAACCTTAGCGTTCCCCATGGAAACGTCCCCCGCAGGTCGCTGCTTATGAGTTGGCGAAGGTGTTGAGAAGAGAGACCGTGCGACCGAACGACACCCTTCCTCTCCATTAACAGAACCCTCCAAACCCATTCCAGTTTGAGTAGCAACGGTCGGAGATAGAATAGAGGGAGAAGACAGCACCCTCTCCTCATCAGTAGCCTGCAGAGTCGATCCATGCTGAACATCAGCTGCAGTCTCTTCCATTTCAGCACAGTTTTCTGTCTCGGCAGAAAAAACACCTATTTTCTGAGTCACGACAGGAGAGACAAACGCTTTCTGCTCTTCGGTCGCTGGCAACACCTGCTCAACTTGCAGCTGTTCGTTGTCTTCCTCATTTGTAACCAGATCATGCTCATGTGTCCGCTTCGCAAAACTCTCCCACAATTGCAGTTTAGCTTCATTAATTCCTTTTTGAAC
Organism: Poa pratensis; assembly: GCA_947311845.1. NCBI lineage: Eukaryota > Viridiplantae > Streptophyta > Magnoliopsida > Poales > Poaceae > Poa > Poa pratensis. The sequence continues at coordinate 36,242,200 of CAMZMU010000053.1, forward strand.
AATGGGTGAAAAGAGCACACCCGTCTTGGGTGAAGGTGAGCCTAAGATGGCTAACCCCTCATTCTCCTTCATTTTTTTGGATGAACCAGAGTTTCCCAAATCCGTGACCTCTTTGCTCTTGTCCTTAGTATCTTTGCTTGTTGAGCTTTCCGTTTGTCCATTAGCAGCCTGTTTTCCTTGTTGATCATGATTGCCTCCCCCATCATCGGACCCCTTATCATCATCATTTAAATCATCCACATCTGGCATGTCATCATCATTGCCTCCCATAGCCCCTCCGGCTTCTCCACAAAAAAATTCAGATCATAAAAACCGTCCTTGATAAACACCATCCAAGATCTAGGAATAAGTGTATGATCAACACATCCAACAAGAATTCTAAGTACCCCATGTTGTCGGGTATATTTCATGTCCACCTTAATTGTTTTGCCAAAAAGAGCTCCCAAACCCCACATAGCTAGAAAGTCTCCCCTCCTTTTGGGTGGGATTCCTGAAATTCTGATCCAAACTTGTGGCAACAGCATAATTGGTTCCATTTGTCCTGCCCATGAATCCACCTGAATCTCAATCTTAGTATTCAGAACCTTGAAGGCTCCAAACACCTTCATCCTCTCTAGGTCAGCTTTTGTTGGAAAAGATGCTTTGAAGACATTGTGACCTACTTGAGAAACATTCCATTGAAAATTGTCTGCAGGTGCTAAACGCTGTAGCTGAGTGATTATCCGAGGTATAGTAAGTGTACCCCCTGTCACAGAGATCTTTGCCAGCCTAACATTATCAATTTTTGGTCTATATGTCTCCGTAGTAAGACACTCAAAAAAAGTCAGACCCTCACTAATCAAACCATGCATAAGAACCTGTGGTTTAGGAGCCTCCAGGAGAGGGCACATTTCAGCCTCGTGACCAGCCTTCTCACAGTACTCGCAAAGATCCACCGTACACTCCACTCCCAAATGCCCCGGGTTCCCAGAACTGAAGCAGATTGTTTTATCACTTTTGTTAATCTTTTTCCATGCCATATTTCCCTGAAATTGCCCCTGTGACCTTGCATCAGAACCATGCCCATTAAGCTCTTCCACTTCCATCGGCTGATGCACAGTTGGCTTCGGCAAAGCACCAACAGCAGTAACCTGCGCCCCGGCAGAAGAAAGGGGAGTTTTTTGTGCCGCTGCAGAGGAGACGACAGGCTGCGTCCCAGCTGCGGTAGCCGTTTGTGCTGCCGCCGCTATCAACTCGATCGGCTTCCTCAGCGCCTCAGTCACCTGACGAACAACCTCAGCAACATCCTTCTCATTCAGACTACCATTGTTCCCGTTGTTAAGGTTCCTATTCCCCAAACCACCTCCATTTCCCCCAAAACGCCCTCTGTAACCGTATGCAAAAGGGGGGCGACCACGGCCAAAACCTCCTTGACCACCACGAAATTCATCATACCTACGACGATAGCCGCCGGCACCCTGCTGATTGTCCCGATAATTGGAACCATCACCAAACCCGGACCCTGCGTTAAAACCTCCTTGGAACCCTTGGTAGCCGAAACCATCATCTCCTCTGCCATTACTAGATCCACCATCATCGCTGCCCGCAGTTCTGCTCGATCCACCAGGATGGTAGTTGTTGAAACCTGGAACACGCGGAAAGGCACCACCCCTAGGGTTGGTACTAGCTCCGTGACCCAAATCACGTCCTCGATCATCGCCAGCGCCATAGCCGCGCCCCGGGTTCACCATCACGCGAGGTGGAGAAACCACAGGCGCCGCACCTGGAAATTTTGATCGGGTGTACCCTAGAAGAGCACGTATGCCGTGTCCTCGTGTGAAATTAACTCTCGACCCCTGGCCCGTATGACCATTTGGGTTTGCCTCGTATTGACCTGGATTTGAAAGACGGCCCGTTTGGCCTTTTTGCATGGCTTGGCTTTTTTTTGAATTAAAACTCGATCCGCCATTACCGGCGCTTCTCGAACTCGATGCCGGCGACGGCGTTCGTCGCCGTCTACTTAGAACATTGATCCAACCCTCCCCATCAGTATCAACGGATGAGACTGTTGGAGGTAATACTGGCAGCTTAAGCTCAAGCCTCGCTGGCCTTCCCAAATGGAAACGATGATGCACCGTCTTCGGTGAAGAACTACAGCTTGGATCGCCGGCAATGGAGACCTTCGTCTCCGATGTAGCAGCTGAAATAAGATCTGAACATGCAAAAGTAGATGCCGCATACCTTTGGGCTTGCCTCTTGTTAAACCTTTTGATCTCCCTAGAAGAACCCAAACTTGCATCCCGTCCGGCCGATTCCGCCGGTGTTCTGCACCAGTAGGAGAGAGACGCCGCGGCCAGCTCCCCGTCCTCCCTTGGTTGTGCGCAGTACCTTCATCGTCGTCGACGTCGGCGTCGGGGTCCCGGAGCGCCCAGAATCGCCCTTGCGTCGCCTCTAACGGCTCTCCGAAAGTTTCAGAGCCCATTGCGTGCTCAGCTCCCGTTAACGTAGACTAAGTGTGTACTCACTTACGAAACAATGCTGGTTTCTATGAAATAAGACTAGAGTGTGGTGTTTTGTGGCCCGGCCAATCCGTAGCCCTTTTTTTTGAAAATTTGAAAACAATATTTTAAAGTTCGATAAATTCTGAAAAAGATCGTAAATGTATACAATGTTGTATTCTATCAATGTCCAAAATTTCAACACAAAATACATTGTGTTATAGCCTGTGTAAAAATGACAAAGGTGGAGATTTTAAGTAGTGAAGAGTACACAAATCTGAATGTCCAAAATTTCTCACATTTGTCTTTTTTATGTGGCTCAAAATACAAAGTGTTTCGAATTGATATTTTTCACTATGGAGAATACATCATTATCGTTGTCTAGAATTTTTTTAAGTATTTTTTGAAACTTTGAAATGGTGTTTTCAAAATTTTCAAAAAATACGCTACACGTAGGCCGGGCTATACTTGGACTTTTCGATAAGACTACCTATTTATGTATCATGTCGGTAAAATCATCTTTCAAGATTTTTCGCTTTACAAATTGCCTGCCGTTAGGTGGTCAAGAAGTTCTTAGTAATAGAAGTCTAGAACACTTATGTTCTGAGCCCTCAGCTCAGATATCAGGAAATAGCTCCGTTCCTTCAGATTTAAGCTATTGATTTCAAAAGCAGTTCTTAGCACTAGAGCACTTATGTTCCGAGCCTGCACCTCCCAGAGTCTGAAACCATCTCGTTTTCGCTACAAACTTTTGACAGAAAATGTGCCCCTATTCCTGGTCTCCAACCACATCTTGTGCTTGCTCTACTATCCGATAGCAGCGTCGTCCACTTCTATTAGACCAAAGACGTCGTCTAGTCACCAAACAGAGACTGAAACTTAAAGGCTTCAACGCGAGTAATATATTTAAAGTTCCGAGACATGTGTCTTTTCAGACTTCAGTGGGGGGCCAATTCACCATCATAACTGCCGAGAGATCATATGTCAATCGAGTGCTCTGAGTCAAGTAATTTAATCAGCAGGGAGGAATTGACGTAAGACTGATAACGTCATATGGGGTTCAAAGGTATGAGGTATCTGAATTCTGAAGGAGCGGGTTTACACCGAGTTTACAATGTTCATACTACCTAGTCTTAACAGAAAGTGCTTGGAGCACTAAGTAATGGTTTAGTGCTGTCCGCAGTTTCCCTGGCATTGCCATGCAGCGTGGCAATAGTGCGTCTTGTGGCGTGATTAGAGGGTCTCAAAAGGTAACCACTAACTTATGCTTTGCCTTAGCTTATCCTCCAACTCACCCTTTTTGTTGGAGAACGGAGTATACATAATGACTGAAGTAATTATCCCATATATACACAGTCAGAGACTCTCAGAGTTGTCTTATTTCACATTTGAAATAAGTGTCCCATACACAACCAGAGTTGCCATTTCACATTTACCACCGAACTAATACCGCATCTTAAAAATCCAACTGTCAAAAAGTCTGGATGCAGCCGTATAGCTTGTCTGTTTCTAGTTCAAGCAATCTACACTTACTGAATCGTCTTTGTACAATCAAGACTGTCAAAACAGTATACGGAGTACTAGTCAATAAGGCAACTATCCTTCAGAAAAGGAAATCATAGAGAAAAATGTTAACAAAGACGCGGAGATGCAGCAGTTCGGCCCTAATATAGTGCCAAGGAATTCGATAAGAGACACCAGAGAATCAACGTCAAACTTAGTCCAGCGAAACCAAACACGGTTTCCAAAGGCGCGGCAACAAAGGGAACCCGAGAGGGTCAAGTCTTTAATTCACCAACCTTTCGTAGGTGGGGCTAAATTAAGCTCTGCAGAATCTTCGTAAAATCTTCTTAAAAGGCAGAGTTCATGAGTACATTCCCGGGCACACGTATTGCAAGTGCTTGCACTATATATGCAATAGTCACGGGATGCTCTGAAACCCATTACCAACAATCTCATCTCCCGGTTTTCCATCTTTCTTGGACCTGACAGATCACCTGTACAACACTGCAGCCACCAGTTCTCACCTGAAATCCTTTGTCTGCGAACTCTCATCAGTCTGTCGCTCTCATCTGCAGCAGGGAGCAACATGAAGGTGGCTTTCTTTTCTGAATTTTTTGTCAGGGAATGTCCCCTTCACTGCTGAAACCCGTTGCTCTGCTGGATGTTACTGAAACGTATGCTCTGCTGTTTCAGCAAAAGATCGTGATCAAGGTGCACATGACGTGCGACAAGTGCCGGTCCAAGGCGCTGGCGCTGGTTGCCTCGAAGCACGGTAAGATGTACTTGACGTTGCCGGGTTCATACCATATTATCATCTGCCATACCCATATTGTCAGTTAGATCTGAAGGCTAATTAAAATTTGATGGTGAAGGAGTGGAGCATGTCGGGATAGAAGGCGACGGCAGGGACCGGCTGGCGGTGGTCGGCGACGGGCTGGACGCCGCCAACCTGACGGCATGCCTGCGGAAGAAGGTGGCGTACGCTGAGCTTGTGACGGTGGAGGTGGTCGGCGCCGAAGCGAAGAAGCCGGAGCCGGAGACCACCGAGGATCTGTATCACCCCGGCTACTACTCCTGGCCGGCAATGCCATACTCTTACCCTGATGGCCACTGCTACCCGTATATGTGAAGTACTCTTGTATGTCTGCTGTACTATCGATCCGACTGATACAACGATGTTGCTAGAAGGTTAGAACAAATAGAGGGATATAGCCATATGTTTTGTCTTACTACTATCTACGGGCTTGCATATATGTGATTAGTCGATGTATATTCTCATTTAGCCATGGTATGATAAAAGATTTGATTACTAGAATCAAAATTTACCTTTTTCGATTTGATAAAGTATATTACCATCAAAACGATATCAGTCACACCACATTTGTGCACCGACAAGATATCAAGAGCTAATCAAGAATTCACATAGTGAATAATGAAAAAGGAAAGGAAAAAACAATCAACACGGCTGCAACGAGTTTTAGCATCGACCACAAATGATAACAACTCGAGTGACATGACAGAAGTTGCTCCAACAACGACGTCTTCAAGAAATAAAGGTCGCATGAACCCCTTGGAGCCAACGCGACGCCTATGCCCCGACACCAGGGTCCTATTCTCGGTATTGGTAGATTGCAGTTCAGGATTTGATTCCTAGCGCCAGTGAGGCATCGACGCAAGACATAGCGCTTAGCCTTTTATTCTCTATCCATGGAGGGCAAGAGGTGCAGCAATTGGGCAGTTTTGCGACCATGGTTTGCATCCAGCGTTGGGAGATCTTTTTTTCAAAATGGGGAAGACCCAGCCTCTGCATCGAAGTGAAACATACAGCTTTTATTTTATTTATTCAACATAAGCAGCAAAGAGTCTTACAACGAACGAATACAAGCTGAAACCGCCAAACAGTGAAAACACAACAACTAGCACAAACGACAGAGGAAACGGGCCTTATGCTCGGCCACAGCCTCGCAGGCTCCCTGGCCAACTCAGAGATAGCGTCTTGTGCATACGCTTTAAAAAATCGCCTCCACAAGCGATGGGACATGGGCGCTTAGTAAATAATTAAATTTCCTGCAATTATTTCTTTCACTTTAAGAGCCCATGTTAGCGTCGAGCATTGTGGATGCTCTTAGGGAAAGGTTGGGAGGCCTCCCACCTTGATTTTTGGCAAAATATTACGTATATGTAGTCATTTTTCTTTGTGTATACTCAAATACTCCCTCCATTCCTAAATATAAATATAAGATGTTTAAGTTTTTTCTAGGTTCACATGTATCTACATCTATTTAGATATGTTTTAATGTATATGTTCACTTGTTTGAGTTCGGATCTAGTCAACATGTGAAATTGCTAAAACATCTTATATTTTTACGAAGGGAGTAGCTATTTTCTGTTCGTTCTGCAAAAATAAGGTAAGAATAGACCAATTGGACCGATTACTACGATCCTCAGCCGACCTGGGCCTTTCTGGCTTTCTGGGCCACGCGGGGGAACTGGGAGGGCCTCTGGGCTCCTGGCAGGCTAGCACGAGACTGGGACGACGGGATCCTCGCTTCATTTCGCCGTTTACACAAGAAACCCCGGCCTCCTCTCTCGTCTGCTTGGCTGCCGCCGGCGCCAGGTGCTCTTGCCTTCCGCTCTCCTTCGCTCGCCTCCCCTGCTGCTGGCTGCTCTCCTGAGCGGCTCCCCTCGATTCTACGCCCCTCCGTCGGGCGAATCTGCTGGAGAGTGCCGGGGCGGCCCCCACTCGCAGCAAGCTATGGTTCTTCCCGGCCGGCGGCTGGCCGGCGAGGCGGCGACCGTTCTTCCCCGCGGCGGTAGAGATGGACAGGGGAAGCGAGACGAGAAACTTCAAAGGGGCGCAGGTATAATTGCATGAATTTACGGTGAACTGGATAAAGTTTTGAATTGTGAGCTAGGTAAAATGGGCAACCTACTCATGTCTTTACATAATTCAAATACTCCCTTCGTTTCACGATATAAGATGTTTTAGTCTTTTTCCAAATGCACATGCACACACATGTATCTAGACATGCATGTGTAACACCTAAAACATATTACATTGTGGAACGGAGGGAGTATGTTGCTATTACGATTACCATTGTACTAAATAATTATAAATAATTATGCTCAGTATCATATAAAGTATTAACGTGTCTAGACAATTTTAATATTTTTGCATCAATTTTTTGTCACTTTAGAGTTCAGCCGACCTCAATCTTTTCCGTCCTCCTACACTGTGAAGAGGCGATGCGACGTAGGAGGGAACCCGTGTGTCTTGTCGATATCAAGGCTAGAAAATCGAGATCGCCGACACACGAGGAAGAATAAAAAGGACCAACATAGAAATTTAAAGGAGCTATAAGAAGTTAATTGGTAGAGTAGAGCTGGGCATCAAAATCTTACCTTTTTCGAAATGGAGGTCAAAATCTCCGGCCTTTGCATCAAAATGATGCACACAACTTTTTTATTATATTATTCATAAAAGTCTTACAAGATAATACATCAACCAACGCTAAGCCAGCTTCTTCGTGACAAGTGTCGCTACACTTACAAGTTTGATGATGGGGGTGGCCATGATCAGAACCGTCTACCATTACCCCACACTATAAGCACATCATTCAAAACCAGAGAACCGGTTCAGCAGACCCTCAACGTGCAACTCATGAACACGTTACAGAAGTCGCAACCACCATCTCCTGCGAACCTATCTTTAGGATAGTGATCACGTATTCGCCGTCTAGGCCATGCTGAGCCACACCGCCAAGCCATGTCGTCTTTGACGCTGAAGAAACCACGCCGCTCCACCTCCGTACGCCATACAACACAATCGTCCTACGTGCGTCCATCATCACGCATTCGCCGACTAGGCCACGTCGCGCCACGCCGCCAAGCCACGTCGTCTTTGACGCGGAAGAAACCACGCCGCTCCACATACGTACCCCTCTAGCCAGCAGTTACTCCAAAACCGATGCCCCCAAAGAAGGTGAAACGGCACCGAGCGTCGCCGTCGTCCGATCCGGTAGACCCAGACCTAGGGTTTCCCCAAAGCATTCTGAGTGCGGAGATGATGACCGCAGCGATGATACCTTAACCAAGGTAACGGCGCAAATACGCCGCCATCGCCCGCCATGACCAAAGTCGGAGCTCGGTTTTCACCGGCAGCCGCGCCTCCCCAACTCGCAACCGGCTGGATCACCACCGAGACTCGCATATCACATCTGTACCAGCCCCCAAGCCGCGTCGACGACGGTTCTGAGCGGGCGCCCGGACCGCCCAGGCACCTTCGGCGATGGGCTCGCCGCCACAGCGGCCAACGCCGGCAAGGGAGATGCCCAACAGAGACTGGTGACACTAGGATTTGGAGGCCTTGGTCAGTTATAACTGTTCCCGGTACAGAGTCTGACAGCAGGACCAATAACCCAAAAATACCTAAGACTTCCAGTTAAGCGAGGATTCTTCTACAAATACCCTCATTTTTTAATGAATTACTCAAGCATAAACTACGCACACAGGGTGGCGATGAGTGTATCTATACCTCTTATAAAGCAAAATCCCACTAAGTTCATTTATGAATTTTCTATCTCTACATGCAACATAGCCACATCATCGCATATTCACAGCCATCCGATTCTTATCATCTATCCGTCCATTTGGATTGTCTCCATCGTCACATGTTTTTTCTGGTGCCTTCTTTTCTACGTTAGGCTGTCCATCCGTTTAGAAGCAGCCCATTAATCCAGCCAATGTGCAACCCACATGCAGCTCATCAATCTAATCTGGAGGTTTCTCTCGGCTTTCATAACTGTTTGTCTTCTCTGACCTCATCAGCCACCAAAAAAGACGATTGACGCTTTCTTTCCTCCATTATCATAGATCGGTATGCATGATACTAGTGTATGATACTACTCATACAATGCATAGTATCGTATAGTAGTATCATAGCCACATCTCATTTATTTGTTTTTAGTATCTCAATACAAATATGTGTACAAAATTAACATGCTATTAAAATATCTTATTTTACGCGCTATGATCCATAACATAGGTAGATACCACTACCTTCTCTTTCATCATTAATTACTACTAGCACAGTGGCCCGCGCCCATGCGCGGGCAACACCTTGATGGTGAGTTCAAATTTCTTATATGATCCATAAAAGGTTCTAGACAACCTCTAGGATGACTTGTTTAAATTATTAATATTATTAATTCAATATTATCAGTTAATATAATTTTGTATGAAGATAAGCAACAATCTTATAATATTTTTGATTCCTAGAGTAGTTGTAATATGCGTAAAAATATTAATTAGTTGATCTTGTACTACTTATATATGCTTAACTGAGATATACACCTTGATGGTCAGCTCAAATTTCTTATATGATCCATAAAAGGTTCTAGACAACCTCTAGGATGACTTGTTTAAATTATTAATATTATTAATTCAATATTATCAGTTAATTAATTTTGTATGAAGATAAGCAACAATCTTATAATATTTTTGATTCCTAGAGTAGTTGTAATTATTTTAATTTATCTACATAATATATATATGCGTAAAAATATTAATTAGTTGATCTTGTACTACTTATATATGCTTAACTGAGATATATATAATTTTCATTGGTTCTAAATTTCACGATGATTTAGATGTTTTGAATTAGATAACTTGCATTTTTGCCCGAAGTTTATGCATTTCCGGGTCTCGTGCACATGTTTATTGTGCATTGTCTTTCTTTGTGATTAAGTGGCTTGTTAGAAAATAAACAATTAGCATAATTTTATTTAACTCTCTAAGACATTAGGGATTTATGGATATAAATTTTCACTATTTTCACAATATTACGCATTTTTTTCTCACGTATGGGTGCGCTACATGCTCCTGAGCACCGACAGGAATTGAAAAACTCTCTCTTCACGTATTACCGGCCACCGTTTTCTCACCCAGTCACACACACCCATCTTCTGAAAAGCTGTCTAAAAATATCCCCTTTAATTCCTCTCACCGTTCCACTTTTTTTTTATCCACCGCTGGTCTCCAAATCTGGTTGTCTGCCTCCTAGCCTCCTAGGAATCCACCAAATTCAGATCCCCTGCGTTCTCCCTCTCCCACAAATGGAGTCTATGAATGAAGCATGAGGTAGTGATTTTGTAGGACCATGGCGGACGTCCGGGCTGAAGAGGGTCACGCACCTTCAGTACGAGCAGGAGCTCGAGGCTTGCGACGCAGGTTGCAGTCTGCTGGCCGTCTATTTGGAGAAGATAGAGGGCTTGGTGGTTTCTTTTGGTGTAATTCTGTTGGTAATATTATTATTTTTGGAATATAGTTTCTCCAACATGAGTTCCTGTTATTATCTGTGCTTCGATGCATTTTCTTCCAAGTGGATTAATCGGTCGTCCTTGTACCATTGCATAACCTGACACTTTGGTTGATATTACGTAGGAGCATCACTGGTAGACCTACTTTTAGTTTTAGCTCCTAATTCGGGATTTCAGGGAATGTTAAGCTATTTAGAAATTTTGTATGGTATAGCATATCTGTTTCAGCACTTAAGGTTGTTGCTTAGCATACTGTGTCACAGCTTAGATAAGTTTTCTAGTTGATCCAATATATATTCATTTATCCCGCGGACTACTTTTGATAAGCTTAGATAAGTTTTTTGGATCATTACCTTTTTCAGTAGTGTGTCACTTGGTAATTTTTATTAACTCTTCAACTTCTGCTGATGTATTTGTTCCATCGCCAATATCCAGTCTGCAAATTCTGCTACCCTCGAGTTTCTTTATTTCCACTAAGGTGTTCTTGCTTCTGTTAAGCTGCTGTCAGGCAAAGTGCGGGATAGTTCAATTGTTTTCTTTTGTACTCCACGTATTTCCTTTATTGGTTCCATCGCCGTAAGCAAACCAACCACATCTACATAGAAACATATTCATAAATCTAATTCGATCAAACTTGTCCTATTTGGATTTGTGTTGGTCACGAATACACACGACAAACTCCAGAATGGTTGATCACCACACCCAGTATGCCACTCTCTATAATTGGTGTTCGTACGTAACTAATATTGCAAACTGTTAGCCAACAAAATAGTGGAATTGCAGAAATAGGAGTGCCAAAATGAAAAATTATTACAGCTGCCCTTGGATAATCATGATTATTCTTTATCTGCGTCTTAAATTTTCCATGCCTGCATGCAAGCAGTTCAGCTGTAAATTAGTGATGACCTTTGTAAATACCTATTATTGCAGACTGTGTGTACTTAGCCAACAAAGTATGCGAAGTGCAGATTAGAGGACTGTCAAAATGACAAATTGTTCCAGAATTCCCTTTGCACAAGCATGATTATTCTTTATCTACATCTTGAATTTTCCATGCATACATGCAAGCACTTCAGTAGTCCAGATGAAAATAATGAATTTATAGAATGTTGTGCCTAAAATGGACTTGGAACAAAAGATCAAGTATAATTCAACGTTCCTATCAATAGGCAATGAACAGTAAAGGCATAGGTGCTAAAATGTTTGCATCAAGTGCCAATAGTTGAGGACAGTTGCAACGGATTTCTATTGCGGTCTTATTAAAGGTGCAACATATATCACAGGCACTGCCTACTATCATAAGTTGGTGCAGTGCTTATTATGGAAATGTGAAGTTAAAATTTTATCATTTTATGAAAGATAGACGTCTTTGTCAAGAAAATTTTGGTTGCCATCAATTCTAAGCTCTTAATCACCTTGAAAAAACCAAGGATACTTGAGCTGCCATCTCGTTAAAAGATGTCAAAAATTATGCTAGTGCACTCCGCATCAATGGAGAAAGAATAGAGAAAAGAAACTCTAATCGTAAAATATTCAATGATGCATGAGTTGTCCTGCTGCATGTTTTATAAGAAACATATAAAGTCCATACCGTTGCATGCAAAATCACCAATAGTAGTCGGATGCAACTATACATATATATGCATGCACAAAATTGAAATCCTTTTTATTAGCAGACCGATCAACTGCTTTTTCAGACGATGTAGTGCAGCATGATGGTACTTCTTTAAGTTGTAATATTTACTTAACCATAGCACCTAATATGTAATTATAGATTCCTTTATTTCTAGCGGGTGGTTTTGTGCTCCACTATGTGTACTACTATTTAATCCTAGCCATATGTTATACACAAATTGATTGATTGTTGAGATGGATTTTCTATATTGAATTCTAGGATCATTGCAGGAGCTCGAAAGGAGTACAAAACCATGAGTTCTATATAGCCCGAGTCCCTGATTTTCCTACAAGTATGACAAATGTGAATTCTTCCAACCCTGAATAAAATTTAGTGGATTCATATTCCTGGTATTTATGAGAAGTGACAAAAGAAAGGAAGTTATGTAGGTAATGGTCTAGCCTGTAAAATATCCGTAAATATATCTCGTGCTAACTATAGTGCCCTTGAAACTAATTCACAGTGATCTGTACTAACAAATAATCAACCGCGGATACTTTATTGTCCATGATGATTGATAAAATAAAGAACCCAGCATGTCTTCATAAAGAATAAAAACACAGGGTAGTAATCTCTGGAAACTTTTGTCAATTAAGTGAAAATAGAAAATTAAGAATACTTAAAAATAAACATCGATATTAGAAGGCATAGCTGTAGCCTCACCTAGCAGATCTGATTCTTCAAGCCACTTATCTTTGTTCACTGGTTGTAGCGATCTCTTGATTCACCTGGAGTTGATGACGCCTCACGGCCTCAGTTCCAACCAAGACAGCCAACACATAATCAAGAACACACTATCTTTCTAAACATGGAGATTGGGAATGGGAGAATAAAGGTACTTGGTGATATAAATATACATATATATTTTTGTGTATCTAAATATATAGAATACATCCATTGTCTAAACTGGATTTTTTTTACTTATTAGGTTTCAATCAAAGCGAGCATGTGGAGGTGGCAGACTATATGTGATATTTGTTCTAATAATGAATACATAATCAAGAAGATACATGTTGTCAGCAAGATAGATCACGAAGAAGGACGACAAAGTTTACAAATAACATACGCTGTGGAACCAAAATTGCATGCAGCATACACCTTGTCTTATGTAACTGATCGGGTCTCCCATGGGCAATATCTGGGAAAGAAAATAGTAATAAAAGGACATGAAAATCTCTGGAGATCATTTTTCAATGAGAGAGATGTATATTGAGATCATATGAGTTTTTTTAAAAAAGTTAGATTAGACCATACGATTTACTATATAGAGGAATAGCTGATGCAACCGAATATAGATATGTGTTTGTACGTGCCTAGATTGATCAGCTCGACCATGTGCACACTGTAGAACATATAGGACAGTGGGCATGTGGCTATCCATATTTACCTGACGCCTGTTAAAAAAACTGGTAAAAAAATTACCTGACGCTGCTGCAGTGAGGATCGAAGGCTTGTCCTAGACTTGGCATGGGCGTTTGCATTTACCTGGATTTATCCAGGATTATTCGGCGCTATTCTTTCAGTGGTAGGTGACGTGCCCGTCAACAGCGAGGCGCCCGTGGTGACTTCGTCAACCTCAAGATCTGCCGACACCGTCCTTCAGAGGTGCTCATAGGGGTAGGGTGTGCGTGCGTGCGTTCATAGGGGTGAGTGTACATGCGTATTTGTGAGCGTCTGTGTTGTACTGTGTTCTCAAAAAAAAAAACATACGTGATCTGCTGACCTGCTAAGATTGATCGACGTGCATGGTGGAGTTACGTGATTTTATAGATCATGCTAATTGAATGGAAGATCCAGCTAGCTAGGTGTCCAAGGGACGTACGATGCGAGGGATTGAATCCGCGAATCTTGCTTTCCTGCCGCCGGCCAACCATAGGAATCAAGGAACGCTGCTCTACTGCCGCCGGGAACCATAAATCTTGCTGTCTCCTAGCATGTGCAAACCATAGGAATTAAGGAAAGTCTTCAATCCATCTTGCACGATAAGTGTCCGCTGGTAATCTGCTACATCTTCATGGACTTGGTGGATCAGATTGGTCGGCCGACGGAATCGATACAAATACAGCAGGTGGGGGCTGCATGAGGATGTTGGTATGCATGGACTTGGTGGATCTGGTCGGCCGGCCAACAGAATTGATGCAAATACGGTGGTGGCGGCGGTCTGCCGTGAGGACGTAGGGTAGGTTTTCCGATGGAGGGGATTCTATAGCCTTTTAGCTGGTTGCAACGAAGGGGTACAAAATAACTTATGGAGGGCAATGGTGGGTAATTATTTCTAACTTTAAAAGTCAATTAATTATTTCTAAGATCTATCGGCTGTCATTGGCTAATTAGTTAAATGAATGGCCAGATGTTTCTGATTATTGTGGGATTTTCTAATCTAATTCTCTAATTTCTGGTTAACCCATAATTTACTTTTAATATATAATAGATGCCACATCAGATTTTTGCCAAAATGGCATGCATGATACTAGCTATGATACCCATTGTGGCTAGTCTTACCTCTGCGATAAAACTAGAGCGCAACTTACTCGACCAGCGAGGCAGGCGATCACCCGGCTCCCTATTTATTATCTTTTCCTATGCCACCATCTCAATAAATGCATGTAGTCGGTCATGTAAAAGGAATATAAAACATAATGTATGATTCGCTTACCATGTTATATTTGGTAAACACAACGTCAGACCTGAGCTTGTTCGGAGTACTATTTTTAAGTTCAGAGAAGTAATTTCTTAGAGAATTTGTAAACCGTGAACTATAATCCTGCACTAAGTCTCCTCAATACAGCTGAAGAAGAAAAGAAAACATACCAACATTAGAAAAAGCTGCAGCTAAATAGGAAGATGGTGCAAACCCAACGCATTGAGCCGAGGTAGAACAACCAGCAGACACAGTAGAGGCAACATCACCTGAGAAAGAAAAAATATGAACATCGAGATAGAGATGAAGAAACATAAGCTACCAAAAGAAGCCAAACCTACTCATGGATGCAACCGGAAGGAGAACGAACAGGAAAATACCTGCGGAGACGTCAGCTTGCCACTTGCCCAAAGTAATCTCCCGCCTTCGCGCAACTTGCTCTGCCGATAAGGAGTCACCTATTTATTCTCTTGTGCGATCACATCTGCGCCAGTGAAGCTCCTCTGCTCCCTCATGGCTCCATCCTGTTCGTTTCACCTTCTCATCCCACTAATGCGGAATTTTTCTGAATCCCACGAATCCTCTTGCTTCAAGGCTAAAGCACACCGGAAAGGGCTTCAATCTTCTTGAGTTCTTTGTCGCACGAATGGATCTCTTTGTGTTCCATGATTCGGTTTTGTTATTACGGATTCGCATTTAGTTGATGTTCCTGACCGATGTTCAGATACATGATTCAGTTTTTTCAACAGCTAGCATCTGTTTCTTTTACGATTTGGTTTTGCAGCAATTATTTATGCATGTGGCTGGAGTTCATGGGCAGTTGATTCCAAGGTTGCGTTCTGTCCGCCGGCGTCGATCGTGCTGTTCCACTGGGCATTGGCGTCGCCGAGGACCGATTTCATCCCTCGGATCCGGGGTTCCTTGCGGCGGCTGCGGAGTGCCGTGGTTGGACGGAAGCCGGCGGTAATCGCGTGCTATGCTTTCTTGCTTCGGCAGCGACGCCAAGTTCTGGTACGCTGCTGTAGATAGGTAGATGTGGTGTGAGTGCAGGTTCCACGGTGATATGAAATTCTGAATATTGTGGTTGGATATGCCAAACTGATATATCTACGGATTGGGTTCCTAATCTCTATTCCTTTGCTTATAGATTCGAGAAACGTACGTTTTCACTGCAACTGAAGATTGGGTATATCATGTTGATGTTCATGACTGTAGCTTCAACTGATGTTCAGATACCTCGTCCGGAACATGCATGCAATTTTTTCGGGTATAAACATGCTATGCCACAAAGCTTCGCCATACAAATGAACGTTTTGTTCCAAGCGCATCCAAGAAGTGAGTAAACGAAGAAGCCATCATAATTAAGAACTACTCAATTTAATTATCATCTCCATACGCATCAAGGTTCCATCTGCTGTCTTCACTGGCAAAGGCCGCATATTGCTTTTGATTGTCGCGGACGAGTCACAAGTGTCTATTAGCAAGACCCCTCGGTTCCTTGCTGATGCACATTCTGTTTATGGCCAATGCTTCTCTCAAGTGTTACTGTCGACACAACAACAACTGTGTATATTATTGTAGAATAAATTTCTATAGTCAACCGTATATAGATACCGATTCTTCCATGGTCAGATGGTGCACTGATAAAATTATCTTTACGGTTTTATAGGTGCGTCTTTAAGGAACTTTTTCCCAACTTATTTTTCTATCTGGCTATATCATCACATACTTATTTTCGGTAATTATGTTGACCATTTGTTATTCCCACTAAATGTTACAATTATGATATACATACTGCATTATAATATTTTGATATTCTACGTAAATTACCGCTGCAACGCGCGGGGTACCTTCTAGTTCTTTGTAAAATGTAAGTACGCGTCGGTCGCGGTGTTGTTCGTTTGAAGAAACCTCTTGAGATTTGTCAATAGCTCAGGTATAGGCAAAGGTAAGATCATCGTTACCAGGATGGGTCAGATCGATTCTCGCGTGATGATAAGACAAACTATGAGTGAATAAATCCCTCTACAGAAATGGATAAGAAAGCAACATTTCCACCACCCACATTTGCAACATTGTTAGAAATGGAAACTAACCACCGACAGAATCTTGCATGGACTCCGTTGTTTGGAAGATGTGGTCGCCCCCAAAGTGTAAACTTTTCTCGTGGCTCATTATACAAAACCGTGTTTGGACGGCGAATCGACTTGAGAGGCGCGGATGGCCTAATGGAATTGTTTGCCCCCTTTGTTGTTGCGAAGACGAGATGGCATGTCACCTACTCTTCAAAGGCCGCAACTCCCTCCGTATTTGGAACATGGCCAAAGATTGGACTCAACGTGAAACTTTGATACCTCATCTTGGAACTCATTTGAGATGGTGGAAGAATGGTGGACCTCAACTATTCTCGTCCATGATAGCCGTCGGAAGGCCATGGCCTCCCTTGTCATGCTTGTAACTTGGGAAATTTGGAATGAGCGCAACACTAGGACCTTCAAACATGTGAGATGATGCCAAACATCATATTCTCAAAAATCAAGATGGAAGCTAGGAATTGGGTGCTTGCGGGAGCCAAGCATTTGGATCACCTAATACCGGGAGAGTAGGCGTGTGTTTGAGGTGGTTCCTCCTTTGATTGTAACCAAACCTTGTTACCTAAACTTCTCCTTATTTAATGAATAAAGGCAAGTCTTTTTCCTTTTCTTTCAAAAAAAACGAGAGAAGCTACAAAACTCATTCTGGGACAATAAAGCCTTGTAGGCTTTCAGCCCATCCTTAACAGGCTGCAAGCCAGCAATAACTGAAAAGAGATTTCACACATGGGCAGCCCACCGAAAAGTCACTTTTTATTTTTTGAATTAATATTTTAAAGTTCTACATAATTCCAAGAAAAATCATAGAGGTTGACAATGACTAAGGTGCTGCAAATTTTCAATCCAAAATATTTTGCCTTACGCTTACGAAAAATGACAAATTCTGATAAATCTGATTTTTTTAATCTGCACTATTCACCACCTAAAAGCTAGAAAGTTGCCATTTTTACGCAGCCCAAAATAGAAAATATTTCGCATTGATTTTTTGCACACCCGTAGAAGTAATCATTATTTTCGTCTAGGATAGTTTTCAATTTTTTGAAACTTTCTAGTGTCATTTTCAAAAATTTGAAAAATACAGGCGACATATAGCTCGCGCTAAAAAAAGGCCGTTCTCGTCAGTCCACTCCTTAATAAAGTACCAATCTATATTAATAAACAACGAACTTGTAGAAAATGATGATCTTATGGAAAGTTCGTTTCGGTGGGCTCTCGCACCATGTACTGCGTAATACTTTGCTGACTCTTGCGAGGTGTCTTTCCACTTGCCACATGTCACACGTCATAAAGAGAAACAAATTGGAATGAGGATGAGCGAGAGAGATATGGGGTGGGAAATACTATAATTTAAATTTATTTTGAGAAATAAAAATTGAGAATGGGAAACTATCATTCACAGGGGGCCAAAGGCCATTACATGTACATGTGTGATAAAGTGCAGTGAACCCTCATATAATGGGGATATATAGAAAAGAGACTATACATCTTTAACACCCCCTCCCCGCCCTCTCAAACTGACGGTGGATCAACAACATTGAGTTTGGAGAGAAAGAAACCATGTTGCGCTCTAGTCTGTGCCTTCGTGAAGAAATCTGCCAACTGCAACTCAGAGGGTACATACTGAAGAGAGAAATCTGATCTTGCACACAGTGCACACAAAGGAGGCATCCACATCGATGTGCTTGGTGAGCTCATGCTTCAACGGGTCATGCGTAATGCTGATAGCACTTGTACTGTCTGACAATAGGGAGTCGGTGTAGCATCAGAAACACCAAAATCCTCTAATAACCATCGTAACCAGGTCACCTTAGCCGTCAACATAGCCATCGCTCACAACTCAGCCTTTGCACTCGAGGGAGAAACGCAGTCTGTTTTTTCGTCTTCCAAGCAATGAGAGAACCTTCAAAAAGACACAGTAAGAAGAAAGCGAGCGGCGATCCGAAGGATCACTAGCCCACATAGCATCAGAGTAGGCCTGGAGCTGGGAGAGCTGGAGCGGGGAAAGAAAAGACGGTGAGAGATCGTGCCACGAAGATATCGTAGAACACGTAGGAGGTGACTATAGCAGACAGAGGTGGGAGATGAAACGAACAGACTCAGAATGTGGACATGATATGATATATCTGGACGAGTGACAACTAGATAGATAAGGCTCCCAACGAGGTGGTGATAGCGCGTGGGATCAGCGAGAGGATCACCATCAGTAGTGCGAAGCTGAACGTTGAGCTCCATAAGAGTCACAACTGTGCGTTCATCACCAAGAGCGGCACGAGCAAGAAGATCTGGAAGTATTTTTCTTGGGAGATGAAGAAGCCATCGAGGTCGTAGAAACCTCAGTCCCGAGAAAATAGCAAAGTGGACCAAGATCAGACATCAGGAACTGCTCGCGGAGGCGGACCTTAAGAAAGGGAATGTACTAAGAGTCGTCACCATTGATGATCATGCCGTTAACATATAGAAGGAGAAGAGTCTGACCACAAGGATCTTATAGACCCACTTGCACGTGATGGGACGAACAACAGGAAGCTTAACAGCAGGACGGTAGCTGAGTCATTGCAAGGGGTTAGTTGGATGGCGGATTTGAACGGGGTGTTGTCGTAGGCTGGTGCTTTGCAGTGCGCACATCTTTGGCGCGCGGTCTCCCTTCTGAACAGGAATCCGAATGCAAGAGACACCTTCATCTGGCCTTGGTCCTCCACAGGAGCCTACACAGCCAAATCGACGTATAAGATGTTGACACAAGGAGCCATTAGAGTGGGTTATGCCGAGTGTGTCTGGAAGTCGTGGGCGACGCCAACCTGCAAGATTTTTATGTGGTTGGCGCTAAAATACAGAATTTGGACGTCTGACAGACGTGTTCGACACGGGCTGTAGGAGACGGTGGATAGGTGCCATCTTTGTGATCAGATCGACGAGGACACGGACCACCTGCTTCTCCAGTGTGTGTTCTCACGGTAGGTTTGGTTCAGGTGTTTCCAGGCTGAAAATTTCAGAGTTCAGACCCCTCAGGCGGCGGATCGACTGGAGGATTGGTGGCTAACTGCTAGGCGCGGTCTCGGCAAAACTGAACGAAGGCGTTTTGATACTCTTGTGACCGTTGTTGCTGGGGTTTATGGAGACAGCGCAATGCGAGGGTGTTTGGCAATACCAACCAGCTGTGCAACGAGGACATTCTTGCAGCTAGAGTCCTTGAAGACATGAAGATGTGGAGTGTTGCCAGGAGAGGTAGTGGTGTTGGTGTTCCTCATGTAGCGAGAGAGAGCCTAGTTTTATTTTCCGTCTCTGGTGTGTTGACTGTCCTAGCTACTTCATAGCTAGGTTTCCAGTCTCTTGTAAAACTCTTCTGCCTTCTATAAATCAAAGGCACGCAATTTGCGTGCTCTCAAAAAAAAAGATCCCACGTGCCAGTGCGCTCAAGCGCAGCAATCTCCTCGGCCATCGCAAGCTGCCATTCAGGCTCAGCCATGGCATCCGATAGGAAGTGGGCTCAGCAACAGCAGAAAAACCGTATCGGTCAGAAGAATAGCGATCAGGCGGGGGGCAAGGCCGAACATGGAGGTTATGAACCGGTGGAGACGGGAAAGGAGGCGCTCCGGAAGTCGAAGGCATGTCAATAGGATCATCCACAACATGTGAACGACGAGTGTAGTGGAGAGGAAAGGGAGAGAGGGGAGGACGCACCAGAGAGGAAGGTGGAGAGGTAGGTGACGAGGGAATAGAGGAGAAAGGAGGGGAGGGTGGTGTCAGTGGATGCAGTCATAGAGGCTACAGTACCCATCGAGGAAGAGCCAGAGGAAGCCAGTATACGCTTGCGCGCACAATATCCTGGTCAGTGAGTGATGGAGTCGAGGAAGACGCACGAGCCCCACTAGAAGAAGAGCGCCTCAGGTCTCGCTGCTTCTTGTGACAATCAGACTATGGGCGACCTGACTTGGAGCAGTAGCCACAGAAGGTGTGAGAGAGTCCGCCCTCTCCTACAGAAGCAGGGCGGCCGACCCCCCCAAGGCGTGGGAACTCACCCTTTATTTTTTACTAGGGGACCTCATAATCCGTATTTTAAGGTTAAATGTATTAACTGGCTGATAGTAAGATTGAAGCCGCTCTCAGAGGCACCTCTCCTGCTGATCCTGCTCATGCTCCTGCTCAGAGCAGTGGAGCAGTGAAGCGAGCAGATGACATAGGAGCACGGGAGCTAACACTGTAGGAACCGCAAGCAAACCAGCAGAACAGAGACGTGTCTCCTCACCTCGAAGCTCTGCAAGCACCTCTGAGATAGGAACACGACCACGAGCAAGTAAGTGAGCACACCGGGGCTCAAACTTGGCACGAAGGCGAGACAAGACCTCATGGACACGCTGAAACTCGAAGTCTAACCTCATAGTCTGGCGGCAACAGCAAGCACCACAAACAACGGTCCGGAGGCACCAGATGGCAGAGCTCTGTGTGTAGAACTCATCAACAGTAGAGTCGCCCTCCTGAAGAACCACAGATAGGTAGAGAGCATCACCAGAGGGCTGATAGCGCTGACAAAGATAAGACCACATCGCGCAACAGTGCCTAGTCCCATAAACTCAGAAGCAAACTAAGCTAGAACACTGGCAGTGAGGACAGTAGCACCACGAGCATCATCATTGCACCATTGAGTGTAGGCAGCCAAATCATCCCGATAGATGCAAAGAGCATCTGAGTAAGCTGATACCTGCTGATCATAAGCTTGAACCGCAGCATCATCAACAGTCTTGGCTGCATCCCTATCAGCCTGAGAAGCATCGACGGCAAGAACGAGTGGCGCCGTTGGGGTAGGAGCCACATGGATAACGGGCATGGCGGACAGGAGACCTCGCCCGAGAGAACGCCCCAAAGAAAAGGCCACGCATCTGGATACGCATAAAGCCAACAAACTCAGCATAGTTGGTGCGATCAAAGATCACGAAGAATCGAGGCACAAGAACGTAACCTGAAGACGACATGACAATTCCCTCTTTTTTGGTAAACTCTCACTAGAACTGGATTGGGAACGAAACCTCAGGGTAGGATGCCCATGCATGTCGTGCTTCGCTTCGCCGACAAAAGGTCTAAGTGGGTGCGCGTCCACTGGTCCGACTTCAAGCATCTTGGTCATCACCCCGGTCCATACTACTCTCTTCATGGCGATGTCTAGATACAGATCACTCCCTCTAGGAGACTACTAGACTCACACTCACCTATTGGAACTGTGCCAGTCTGCTCCCCCTGCTAGAGGAAGCCATTACAGCCATCTCTTTTGGGCCAAAGTCCTCTCCTACCATCGACCTAAGACCACAACACGTAATATCCCCTCGTGTGGGACCAGGAGAAGTGAAGTTGGGCTTCAAAGTCAGGAAGGTGTGTGCCAACTATCACATTGAAGGGCCCACGCCCCGACCCAGGATACCGCCTTGTTGTGTGGTGATTTGCATCCCGACATATCCAATAGCTTACCCATATTTGAGGTGCTCGGAACCAATACACTAGTAGAAAATGGGCCTTCTCCGGAGCTTTAGTCCCGGCCATGTTTGGGCCCGAACTAATGTGAGCATTAGTCCCGGTTCCAATGGCTAGGACGCCGCACGGGGCACGACCAACATTAGTCCCGGGTCAAACGGGACCTTTAGTCCTGGTTGGAGATACCAACGGGGACTAAAGGGGTGAGCCCCTTTAGTCCCGGTCGGTGTCTCCAACCGGGACTAAAGATAGACCTTTAGTCCGGTTGGAGACACCAACAGGGACTAAAGGGGTTGCGGCAGGCTGCGGCCGTTGCATTTAATATGGAATAATTTATATCTTTAAATTTCGTAAATCGAAATTTAACAAATAAAATGTCTAAATCGATTAGAAAAATGAGAGGAATCCAAATATCACAACTATATCATCTTTCGCATCACAAAAACTCATTTAACTAGGCGAAATTATTTCGAAAAATTCGCAAAACTCATTTTTGCCACTAGAAAAAGGAAAATGATATTTATAAAAATAATTTGAATTTTTTTCGGAACCATTGTTTCCTATACCAAGATACACCTACTTATCGAATATGAGAACTTTATCACAAGCTATGCCATGGGAATGGTCATTTGGCATGAAACTTATAGATGTTTATACATGATAGACCTTTTTGTGAAGATTGTTTTTGAATAATTTGTCAAAAATCAAGTTTATCATTTTTCATAGCAACTAGTACCATAAAAGGACTCCATGCCAGAGGATATCTTTTTTTGAGTTTTTTTACTTTATTTGATTTTTTTCAAAAAACGGTCAAAATGGCCACCATGACTATTCATCGAAAGAGGTCAAATTCTCTAAAACTATCAATGTTTCTGTGATATAGCCACTAGTTGTGTACCTTAAAATGATTTTTTTAAAAAATTTCAGACCAAACTATCAAACACTTGTAGTTCAAATTTGGATTACTTTCAGAAAATCAGCGTAAACTCTTTTAACTAGGCGAAATTAGATAGAAATCAAGAAAATTCCTAATACTTGGGGATCATCCATCAAATGTGGACTACTCTTTGTGAGAATTACATGGGTGCCATTTTGCACCATATTTTTTGTACTTAGTTCACAAAAAATCATTTTTGCCACTTAGAAAAAGGAAAATGATATTTATAAAAATAATTTGAAAAATCTCTTCGGAACCATTGTTTCTTATAACAAGATACACCTATTTGTCGAATATGAGAATTTATCACAAACTATGCCGTGGGAATGATCATAACTTGGTCATTTAGCTTGAAACTTATAGATGTTTATACATGATAGACCTTTTTGTGAAGACTGTTTTTGAATAATTTGTCAAAAAACAAGTTAATCATTTTTCATAGCAACTAGTACACATAAAAAGACTCCATGCCAGAGGATATCTTTATTTGAGGTTTTTTTTACTTTATTTGATTTTTTCAAAAACAGTCAAAATGGCCACCAGACTATTCATCGAAAGAAGTCAAATTCTCTAAAACTATCGATGATTCTGTGATATAACCACTAGTTGTGTACCTTAAAATGATTTTTTAAAAATTTCAGACCAAACTATCAAACATTGTAGTTTAAATTTGGATTACTTTCGGAAAATCAGCATAAACTCTTTTAACTAGGAGAAATTAGATAGAAATCAAGAAAATTCCAATACTTGGGGATTATCCATCAAATGTGGATACTCTTTGTGAGAATTAGATGGGTGTCATTTTGCACCATATTTTTTGTACTTGGTTCACAAAAAAAGTCATTTTGCCACTTAGAAAAAGGAAAATGATATTTATAAAAATAATTTGAAAATTCCCTTCAGAACCATTGTTTCCTATACCAAGATACACCTATTTGTCGAATATGAGAACTTTATCACAAACTATGCCGTGGAATTGTCATAACTTGATCATTTGGCTCCATGCTAGAGGGTTTTTTTTCATAGCAAGTTTATCGATTTTTGTGATGCAAAAGATGATATGGATGGCACATTTGAATTCCTCTCATTTTTCTAATCGATATAGACATTTTATTTGTCAAATTTCGATTTACGGATTTAAAGATATGAATTATTCCATATTAAATATTATTACATAATCACTGTTATTTATTCAAAAAATATGATTACATAATCATTGTTATTTATTCAAAAAATATTATTACATAGTAATTGTTATTTATTCAAATAAATTTTGAAAATTTAAACAATAAAAAATGTAACATCATGACCCAGGGGTTAATATGATTGATAGTACTAATATCAGTAAGTTCTAACTTCTCATTTGGAAGCTAATTCGGAAGAACTCAAAATTTAAGCGTGCTTGGGCTGGAGCAATTTGAGGATGGGTGACCAAATAGAAAGTTTGACCAGGGTAAGTACTTTGACCTGAGATTAAGTGTATAATTAGAGATTAAGTGTGTGGCTAAGTGGGAAATTTCGAATAGAATTAAAAAAGAACTGAAAATAGAATTAAAAAAACTCTCGGTTTGTGGAGCAGTCCTTTAGTCCCGGCACCAACCGGGACTAAAGGTCCTCCAGCCCTAGCGCTCCACCGCAGCCACGTGGAGGGCCTTTAGTCCCGGTTTGTGGCCAACCGGGACTAAAGGACGGGGCCTTTAGTCCCGATTGCGTAGTCCCGGTTGAAAACCGGGACTAAAGGCCTTTCCCAACCGGGACTAAAGCCCTTTTCTACTAGTGATAGGGACAAATGAGAGAGAGAGTGTTTGGCTAATAAGAAGTTTTCTACTTTTACATCATACTCCAAACTTGATACCTTTTTTTACACCTGAGTGTGGGTTGGGTGTGCCATTGACACATTTATGGGAGATTGAGCGAGCTCGAGTTCACTCACATGGTCAGACACTCTGGTTTTTTCGTGCTCGTGCTTAGCCGCTCGTAGGTCACACACGCTCACTTGGTTGCCAACCTCCCGCTCGACACTTCTGCGCTTGCTCACCTCCTTCCATCATAGCTATTGCTCGTGTGTGTCGTTGGTTTTTGCTCGCATGCACCTCCGTGACCTTGCAGCACAAAGCGAGATGAGGAGATATTAGGGTGGGAACGTCAGTGTGGACGGAAGCGGGATGGGAGAGGTTGCCCACGCCTACCATAGCATCGGCGGCGGGGACGCCGGCTCGAGCGGTGAAATTTGCTAGTCGGGCCGTTGGGCTTCCGTGCGCTTTTTGAGAAGCTTATGGGTATTGGGTGTGGGAATATGCATACTTGTGTATTTGAGTCTCAACCCAAAAAAATTGGTATGAGACCATTTTAGGTGTGTGTTGTTGTAGCTGAGGTTTTGGCCAGAAGACCAAATTTTCGATTTCTGGCTATTTGACCAGATTTTGACATACTCTGTTCGAGATGCTCTTACATGATCTGGGACCAATGACCATGTCATGTTACACACGTGTCTACACGTCACCTAGCATCACTGATCTCAGCCAACCCGTCTGCACTAGACTTATTACCCCCTCACCGTCAAGGCCCCCATCTGCTCTCGTTCGCATGGCGGCACTGTCCAATCCCAGCCCTCCGTTGCACTTAGTTTACTACTATGACAACGCCTGATCGCTCTTCCCGGATATTAAAACAGTATCAGAGGCAACAAAGTCGTCCACTGGGCCAAAATTTACCGTTCTTTCCGTTTCTTCTAGGCGAGCAAGTGGCATTTAGCGAGATATGGAGAACTATCTTGGGAGTACTATCTATCAAGGCCAAGTGGCCGAGTAAGCAAGTCGCTGTAGCTACCTGCTCGATCGTTCCATCGACTCAGGGACGCGCAGAGATATGCTCCGGGCGTCGACTTGGCCGGGCTAAGTCAATATGGGGTGATTATTGGCTAATTATACTTGATTATTTTGCTCGGTCTGTGTGTCCATATAACTCACTACTTCCTTGCAAACAGGGATACACAAAACCTCCTGCTTAAGCTACCTAGCAAGCTGCAAAGGAGTGGTATAGCTGGTTATTGCTTAGTTCCCTTTGCTTTCCTTGCTCGCCTGAGGTGAGGAGTGAGCAGTACCAAGGGGAAAAATGAGGGTAAGATCTTGGTTATAACTTCAATCCCTGTAAACAAAAAATATCTTGGTTCCAAATAATTAGATTCCATTCTTGTAAATAATCGTTCTTTGAACGGATCGAACATGATTTTATGATCAGTTAGTCCTTTGTGGCCGATAAAAACAGTGCTAATTTTGTTTCTTCCTGCTGTTATTAGTGACTAATACTTCGTTCATGGATTGAAACGCTTGTGCAGACGCAGATGGTCATCAGGATCCACGTCACCTCTGAGAAGGGCTATTCCAAGGCTATCAAGGTGGCTGCTGGGTGCACCGGTAAATTCCTTCCTTCAATCCCCACGATCTCCCTTTCCTTTGGCCTCTCAATTGAGAACTCTTCAGTGGACTAGTGGTAGCCGTGTAAAAGCACATAAGGGCCAGGTCCCGGGTTTGAGTTCTCACTTCTACCTTAATGACAAACCCGGGGTGGAGTCCCCCTCTGGTCTTGTTTTTTTGTCCTCTCAATTCCCAAGACTTGTCACGAGCAAGGATGTTGGCTGTTTATTTAGGCTGCTTAAACCTCGGTGGTTTACACCGGTCATGTATGATGCAACTGTGAACTGCATGTTGACTAACTTTTACGTGAACTAATGCAGGTGTACAGTCGGTGACGATCGCGGGTGAGGACAGGAACCTGCTACTGGTGATCGGCGTCGGGGTCGACTCCAACCGCATCACCGAGAAGCTGCGCCGCAAGGTCGGCGCAGCGGAGGTGGTGGAGCTGCACACCGTCCACCACGGATCAAACCACCCCCAACCACCACCCATATGGTTACCACCCGAGCCCGAGCCCGTACAAGCACGCGGCCGCCCGCGACCTCCACCACTACACCGGGAGCTACAAGAACGGGCCGGGGGGTATGGGCAGGACTACTACAGCTACGGCGGCGGTGGTGGCTACCAGCAGGGGCACTACAAGCAGCAGGACTACTTCTATCCGCCGCAGGGGAACACGCACACGGTGGTGCACCACGGCCACGGGTACTCTCGACGACCCCAACAACTGCTCCATCATGTAGCAGAATCCTGCGACATGAAGCCGGTGTCAGCACCAAGTAGTTAGCTCCCATGCCTGCGAAGAAGGTGGCGTACGCCGAGCTTGTGACGGTGGAGTGTGGTCGGCGCCGAAGCGAAGAAGCCGGAGCCGGAGACCACCGAGGATCTGTATCACCCCCGGCTACTACTCCGGCCGGCAATGCCATACTCTTACCCTGATGGCCACTGCTACCCGTATATGTGAAGTACTCTTGTATGTCTGCTGTACTATCGATCCGACTGATACAACGATGTTGCTAGAAGGTTAGAACAAATAGAGGGATATAGCCATATGTTTTGTCTTACTACTATCTACGGGCTTGCATATATATGTGATTAGTCGATGTATATTCTCATTTAGCCATGGTATGCATAAAAGATTTGATTACTAGAATCAAAATTTACCTTTTTCGATTTGATAAAGTATATTACTATCAAAACGATATCAGTCACACCACATTTGTGCACCGACAAGATATCAAGAGCTAATCAAGAATTCACATAGTGAATAATGAAAAAGGAAAGGAAAAAACAATCAACACGGCTGCAACGAGTTTTAGCATCAACCACAAATGATAACAACTCGAGAGTGACATGACAGAAGTTGCTCCAACAACGACGTCTTCAAGAAATAAAGGTCGCATGAACCCCTTGGAGCCAACGCGACGCCTATGCCCCCGACACCAGGGTCCTATTCTCGGTATTGGTAGATTGGCAGTTCAGGATTTGATTCCTAGCGCCAGTGAGGCATCGACGCAAGACATAGCGCTTAGCCTTTTATTCTCTATCCATGGAGGGCAAGACGTGCAGCAATTGGGCAGTTTTGCGACCATGGTTTGCATCCAGCGATGGGAGATCTTTTTTTCAAAATGGGGAAGACCGAGCCTCTGCATCGAAGTGAAACATACAGCTTTTATTTTATTTATTCAACATAAGCCAGCAAAGAGTCTTATAACGAACGAATACAAGCTGAAACCGCCAAACAGTGAAAACATCAAAACTAGCACAAACGACAGAGGAAACGGGGCCTTATGCTCGGCCACAGCCGTCGCAGGCTCCCTGCCAACTCAGAGATAGCGCTTGTGCATACGCTTCAAAAAAATCGCCTCCACAAGCGATAGGACATGGGCGCTTAGAAAATAATTAAATTTCCTGCAATTATTCTTTCAACTTTAAGAGCCCATGTTAGCGTCGAGCATTGTGGATGCTCTTAGGGAAAGGTTGGGAGGCCTCCCACCTTGATTTTTGGCAAAATATTACGTATATGTAGTCATTTTTCTTTGTG